>BCLG01000508.1:38145-136924 GCA_001602295.1 Zoysia matrella
GACGCGGTGCGGGCACGGGCGGTGGCGCCGGCGCTGCAGGCGGCGGTGTGGGCGTGCATGGCCATGTCGGTGATGCTCGTGATCGAGGTCACGTACATGAGCCTCGCCAGCTTCGTCGCCATCAAGCTCCTGCGCCGCCTCCCGGAGCGGCGGTACAAGTGGGAGCCCTTGCCCTCCGGTGGGAAAGGCAAGGGCGACGACGAGGAGGCCGCCGTGAGCGGCGAGGCGTTTCCGATGGTGCTCGTGCAGATCCCAATGTACAATGAGAGGGAGGTGAGGTGTTCCGGATGGTACTCGCTTTCCCTGGTTGCTGTTCATTCTAATGACCGCTGTCACTTTATTTCCCTGTTTACTGTAGTTTGTACTATGAATTTGTGTCATCCCGCGGTAGTTTGCCGTGCAAGATTAGTTAGTTTATAGATTTCAGAATCACTGTGCGCCATTAAGTAAACTGCCAACTTGCCAAGGGTGATAACAGGGGAAGTCTGTGCCTTGATCAGTCGTAAAGAGTTTCGTCAGATGTGCAACATCCTCAACAACGTGCTCACTACTACGGAGTAATTGCTTAATGACGTGGGACCCACATTTGCTTCCTTGCACTAGGCGAAGCTGATTGTCGAACTTGTTGTGTTCAGCATTGTCCCAGGGAAGTCCGTAAGATATTTTAAGCTGCGGCTCATGTTCACATCGGATTGGTCTTCCAGTTCGTCTGATTGGTGGAAGTTTAGCATGTTGGGTAGTCATATTTCCAGCCTGACAGATAGCCAACTAATGTTCCCAGGGGGAGGTGATCTTATGGGTTTACAACATGTGACAGTGGATGCGATTCATATTCCATTCTTCTCTGCAGGTGTACAAGCTTTCTATTGGTGCAGCATGTGCCCTCACATGGCCTCCTGACCGTATTATAATCCAAGTCTTGGATGATTCTACTGATCTGTTCATTAAGGTATAAGTTTCTGCAAAGCGAAATGCATTTTTCCTTTGGGTGATCAAGAATTTTCTATTGTCACACTTGCAATTCTGAAAGTCTTCGGATCAATAAGAGGCTGCTGTGATGTCGATAACAAGCATGTAATTCCTGACAGTTCATGATGACTAGGAAATTAAAAAAAAAATCTTCTTGATGCTGCTTTATCAATATTTTGTTCTTTTGAACACAACCGTGCTGTTAAGGATATGATGATCATTTAAGTATATTCCACCTGTATCATAGTTTGCTTGAGATAGTTCAGCCACCAATGTGATAATGTCTGCTTCTTTGATGTGAATAAATTGTTGAATTCCTTCTATATTTTTGGTTAAATGCAGGAACTAGTGGAGTTTGAATGCAAGGAAAGGGCCAGCAAGAAAATCAACATTAAGTATGAGGTTAGAGATAATAGGAAAGGATACAAAGCAGGAGCCTTGAAGAAGGGCATGGAGCATAGCTATGTCCAACAATGTGATTTTGTTGCCATCTTTGATGCAGATTTCCAACCTGAATCTGACTTTCTATTAAAAACTATACCATTTCTTGTGCATAACCCAGAGATTGCCCTGGTACAGACGCGCTGGGAGTTTGGTAAGAACGTTTTTCTTCACTTTTTTTTGTTAGACTAGCCGAATTCATTTTTTTGCTGCCACGTGATATTATGAAAACTCAAGCAGTGTAGTTCTAGTCAAGTCCCTGAAATTTCTTGAAAAGCTGTGTTTGGTCATGTTATACTTTGTCAGGTTTCCTCACCTCCGTAAACATCTTTGGTTCTCATTCTTTTCATCAGGTTGCGAGAGCTTATAAATGAAAGAGAATTTAGCGCAGAAAAAAACACAACTCTATAATATAATATATAAATGGCACCATCTTATGTTGTAGAATATCGGTTCATTACTTCTAACGCTCTCCCATAATTTTTCAGCTTTCCAGTGGGTACTGTGGTTGTGTCAATAATTTGAAGTGAGGACATTTTTTCATTCTGATTACAGGATGTTCCTGACCTGGCCTATGCCGGGCAATTTTGCAGTGAACTATGATGTTTGTCTGATGACAAGGATACAGAAGATGTCACTGGATTACCATTTCAAGGTGGAGCAGGAATCAGGCTCATCGATGCATGCCTTCTTTGGTTTCAACGGTAAGCGCCTACAGATAAAAGCCATCATGGGAGGTTTTCGATCATATCTGACAGACATACCCTTTTACAGGCACAGCTGGTGTATGGCGTGTCTCAGCTATTAACGAAGCAGGAGGATGGAAAGACCGCACTACCGTGGAAGATATGGACTTGGCTGTACGGGCAAGCCTCAAAGGATGGCAATTCCTGTATGTTGGTGATATAAGGGTGCGTCTTTGTGCAATTTTCAATGAGGACGCACCTTTGTTGTATTGTACCCTGCCGGAGTAACAATCCCTGTACAGGTTAAGAGCGAGCTACCAAGTACCTTCAAGGCCTACCGTCATCAACAGCATCGATGGACTTGCGGTGCTGCCAACCTCTTCAGAAAAATGTCGAAGGAAATCGTTAGAAGCAAGGCAAGCGTTCCTGAATATGAAAAGCGATGTAAGTTGCAGTACTGCTGTAAGTGATGTGTACTAAAAGTTTGCTGTCTCTGCTATGCAGGGCGTCTCCATATGGAAGAAACTTCATCTTCTGTACAGCTTCTTCTTCGTTCGAAGGGTCATCGCCCCCATCCTGACCTTCCTATTCTACTGCGTCGTGATCCCGTTATCAGCCATGGTCCCTGAAGTCAACATCCCTATCTGGGGAATGTTGTACATCCCCACTGCCATCACCATCATGAACGCCGTCAGAAATCCAGGGTAAGATGCTCAGCTTATTCCAGACCACAGCAATGTCTTCGTCTATCTCCGGGCTGATTCCTGATTTCACTTGCTTGGTCACACCATTTCACGTACATATGCCAGGTCTATCCATCTGGTGCCAGTATGGATCCTGTTCGAGAACGTCATGTCCATGCACCGGATGCGCGCCGCTCTGACCGGACTGCTGGAGACCATGTATGTCGACGAGTGGGTGGTCACGGAGAAGGTAGGCGATCATGTCGTCAAGGACAAGCTCGAGGCCCCCCTCCTTGAACCGGTGAAGCCGACCGAGTGCGTCGAGAGGTACAGTACGTATATAACACAACCCATATCCATCCATCCTTAGCATAGAAGCGGAGCAGAGAGAAATGCGTTGCTGAATCTGCCTTGCAGGATTTACGTCCCCGAAATCCTGGTGTCGCTGTACCTCCTGGTGTGCGCGTCCTACGACTTCGTGCTCGGCGCCGGGCACTACTACCTCTACATCTTCCTCCAGGCGTTCGCCTTCTCCTTGCTCGGACTTGGTTTCGTCGGCACGGCTGAACCTTGCTACTCTTGCTCATAGTCATAGCTCACGGCGTGTGTAAGTAGAAGCAGCAATTCTTTTCTGTACGTGGAACAGAACGGACGCCCAACGCGAATACCACCAGCACGTTTACTCCCGGTGCTCTCTGCATCATGCTGCCGTCCCAGGACGCACTCGAACAGGAGGTCTCGTGTTCGATCTCCAATGGCAACGGGGGCGCCCCGCCCGGCCGCCGCCGTCGCTGTCGTCGGCAACAGGACGGCACAAGTAATGTAAGACCTAAGACCCTTGGCCGCTTTTCTTTCCACGAACCTTTTTCTTCCTTGCGGAGAGAAGCAACCGAAAAAGTCGCGAGTCCAAGCAGGAAACACACAAACGAGCCAGCGTCCAGCTGCCGCTTTCACGCCACGCGAAAAAATCTCGCTCGTCTTCTCGGTGGCCATGCGTGCTCTTGGATCCACGCTGTTGGTACCAGTCCTTGGCTTTATTTTTCTTTGCGGAAAATAAAATAAAAAAAGATCGCGGCTGCCTGGAGCAGTTCCGGTCGACATCTGTTCCTTTACGCTTCCAAATTTTCGGAAGGGCGATTACAGATGCCCGTGATCCGAGTGCCGTCATGTCCCTTTCCTCGGCCGTTCTTTTCACCCGGTCCCACCCACATGGAAATAATAATAGGAGGAAAGGGAATGATTGCTTCGGTGTGTTTATTACAAGTCAATATTTCCGAAATTAAACTCCAGTTTTGATTGGTGTTCGATGCCACTAACTAGAGAGTCAAAGCGTGAATAACTTTGAAACGGAATTGAAAAGGGTAGAGCAGTGGCGATGCCACTAATTCCACTTTTCGTTTCTGCGGGGAGATGCCAGACTGCCACTATCCATGATGAACTGGCAAATGCTAGATTAATATACTTTTTGACACATTCAACTCCGCAAGTAAATACTCCATCTGTTTTTAAATTGTTATCATGGTTAATTTTTATTGATATCTTTGACTATTTATCTTATTAAAAATATAATAAATATCATGTATTTTATTATGATTTGCTTCATCATTAAACGTATTTGAAACATGATATAGTATTTTACATATTTAAATTATTTTTAAACAAGATAAATGGTTAAAGATATTGTCAAAAGTCAAAAACTGATGAAGTACATAAATTGACTAGCATTTCAACCCCTCGCCCTTCCCTTTCCATCAACGACGTCATCAAATAGGATAAAGCACCTAGTTAAAGCCACAGTTTTTTTTAACGCAAAAAGGTCTTCACCACGGCCCGCTGGTGACAAGAAAGCTTTCTCGATGGCGTGTGGGGTGTAAAGTAAGCCAAAACCCATTTTAACTCGCACCGCTATTTTGACTTCACTTTTACCCCATGAGCTGCTTCACACGCAGGCTTATGCTTCAAACAAAGAACACTGAACTACTGATGCATAACCAGCAAAGAAGCAGATGTATTAGCGGACATGGATTAAGGTTAGTCGTTAAGGAATGTGATCGCAGGACTGCCATAATGATGGACGCAGACGCGAACGTGGCAACGACAATAACATCGCGATCACAGTGTCCTCACCATAAAAGCATAAACCGATAATCCATACATACTTGAAGCTGCACAAACAATGAAAAAAAAGAGGAAAAGATTAAGGTGGGAGAAAAAAGAATCAAGAGAAAGATAAATACACATGTCTGAATTTTGGGTACAAATAGTTAGAGGTCCTTCTAAATTGTGCTAAATCTTGAAGGTGTTTTATTAAATCACCTATCTTAAAATAGAGCTGAGGTTTGGTAATTTTGGTGACCATGCGAACACAACCTAATAAAGGCAGCGAAGGATTTGATTGCCAAGTCAGGCGGGTTGAGAAGGACCTCTGCGCAAAAGCGAGATAGTGTGGAGAATCAAAATACCGCACCCCGGCGGCCACAAATCAAGCTTGTGGCTCTCTACTCCTCGCCTCGCCTACGTGGACCCCACACCCCCTCCCGCCTTCCTTAAAACTATCCCCATTCCCGGCCGCCGGACCCGAGCCCAAACAAATCGATCCGGAGAAAGATAAAAATCCCATACCGGCATCGATCTTTCCTACTGTTTGCTCCTCCTTGTTCCTTGCAAATACGATGCGTTAAAAAATTTACTACGAGAAGGATCCAAGAGCACAGGCGAGAAGAGGCCAAGAAACGGAACAGTTTGGTGCGTTGAGCGGCGAGTGGCAACTAAGACGGAGCGATGGCGAAGTGCAGAGCCGAAGGAGGAGGAGGAGGAGACTGCTTGATTAAGCTGTTCGGGAAGACCATCCCCGTGCCGGAGGCCGCCGCCGCCGCCGCAGCCGGTGACGCTGATAAGGTTTGTTTGTAAACCTTTGCTTAGTTTTAATTTTTTTCCTCTCGCCCTCTGTACAGGCTGCGACTTGAAATTGGTGTTGAGTTGTACTAGTAGTATGCTTGCTTGGATGCATCACTCAGAACTAGGTGCTGATTTTCGGCTGGTAATTCGAATTGGATTTTCGGTTGATTTCAGTTGGGAAAAGTTGTTCCTTTTGCCTGATCATGGCAACTTTCATGGTTTAATTTTGATAGAATAACATGCTTGGCCCAATAGTAGCTTCTTTGATCTTGAAACAATACAATTCAATCGTGAATTCTTGCCTTTAGTTTTTTTTTTTTTGAAAGGAACTTCCCTTCAAATTTTAGGTTAGTGAATTCCTACTCGCAAAAAAGAAAAAAGAAGTTAGTGAATCCCTTAATTTTCCTTTCTATTTTTGAGTTTTGGGAGGAGCGTACAAGGGGACGCCGACCTTGGATTAGCCAGAAATGTTTTAAAAGTGTATTCTTTATTTAAGGATAACGGCAGTTTTCATGCTGGCAGTTGTGTGCAATAAGCTGCTTAGAAATTTGAAGCATACTTCTGGCATATGTTGCTTCTCCTGATTGGTTCCATGGATTTTGCTGAAAGCAGACATACCTTTTCGTACTCTGATGGGCTCCAGAACCAGCTATACCAACCACTACCGATTGCAACATCCTTAAACTTGTTTCTTGAGCAAGAGTGCAGAACATGTGCGTTGACGAGTTGTATAATACAGGATCCATTACATCATTGTCCTGTAGTTCAAAATTGTGAAATACTACATCTGCAGCTGCGCTGGTAACTATCAGGATTAAAAAAAAACTTCTATTTACAAAGATATGAACTAAAAGCTGAAAACTTGAGCTTTACAAGAACTTAGCAAGATTACTTGTTTGGTTACAGGACCTTCAACAGAGCGGCAGCAGCGCTACTGAACCAAAGGGACAAGAGACCACACTTCAGGACTCCTCAGGCTCACCTCCACAACAGGGGGTCACGGACACCGAGGAATCATCAGCTGAAAAGAACTCATCGTCAGACCAACAACAGGGTGAGACGACCAACAACAAGGAGAAGCTGAAGAAGCCTGACAAGATCCTTCCGTGCCCCCGGTGCAACAGCATGGACACCAAGTTCTGCTACTACAACAACTACAACATCAATCAGCCACGCCACTTCTGCAAGAACTGCCAAAGGTACTGGACAGCAGGTGGTGCCATGCGCAACGTGCCTGTCGGTGCAGGCCGACGCAAGAGCAAGAGCGCATCTGCTGCTTCTCAATTTCTTCAGAGGGTCCGGGCTGCTCTTCCCATCGATCCTCTCTGTACTTCAGCCAGAACTAATGGCACAGTACTCAGTTTCGGTTCTGACATGTCCTCCTTAGAGCTCGCTGAACAAATGAAACACCTAAAGGAGAAACTTGTCCCAATTACCAGGATCAAGAACAGCGATGACCAGTCAGCCGGTTCTTATGCTGAAGGAGGATCTGCAAAGGGACAAGAGCCAAAGTTAATAGACCAAAAGGAACAAGTTACAGCTGATAAATCAGCAAATATTGTGCAGCATCCATGCATGAACGGGGTAACCATGTGGCCATTCAGTTGCACACCACCTCTTGCTTGTTACACCTCAGGCATCCCAATCCCCTTCTACCCAGCTGCTGCTGGGTACTGGGGCTGCATGGTTCCAGGAGCTTGGAACACACCATGGCTGCCTCACTCCCAGTCTGAAACCACAACATCGCCTAGCGCTGCTTCTCCAGCATCGGCAAAATCAAATTGTTTCACCTCAGGAAAGCGCCCTAGAGATGGCGACGAGGAAGGAAATACCACAGGAAATGGTAAGGTATGGGTGCCGAAGACAATCCGGATTGATGATGCAGATGAGGTAGCCAGGAGTTCTATCCTTTCGTTTATTGGCATCAATGGTGACAAAGGGGGCAAAGATAGCAAAGGTTGTAAGCTTTCAAGTGTCTTTGAGCAGAAGGATGAGTCAAAGACGGCAACACACGCAGTCATAGACAGCTTGCCATTCCTGAGGGGGAATCCTGCTGCGCTTTCACGTTCGTTGACCTTCCAGGAAGGATCATGAGCATCATCTTAACCTCAATGGTATAAGGACCATTTAGCATGATACAGCTAAATTTTGTACATTAGATGGTTGTAAACTAGGCATGGGCAGTGGTGTGTATAGCATAGCTCATAGCTGCAAGCCGACCGGTAACTATAATAGATATTTGTAGATAACTATTTGGGTTGGGAAGGATAAGAAGAGGAAGTCCCTTGTTGATAAATAATATATTAGAATATCCCTTGTTGATAAATAATATATTGGAATATTTGGTCCAACAATTCAACATGCATCTGAGGTACAGAACAATTGTCTATTCGCTCGTTTCAGTACATAGAACTACATAAGTGGTCCATTGTATCCTTAAAAATTTGATACTTCTGGGTATATATATCCAGCTTGTTTCCATGTGTTGTCTATTTCTCCTGGAACAAGAATAGGCAGGAACGGAACAAATAGTGGTTTTCTTTTCTTTTTCAGTATCCTTTTTTCCCCTGGGCTTCTTATCCTTCGTTTCTTTCTTCCATTAGTTTGAGATAATTGGATCATGAAAGTGAAGCAAAAAGTGGACAAAGGCACATAGGAAAGTAGGAAAGCGATAGACAACTACTGGATGTCCCACTGACCTTAAATGCGAAAGCGGAATATATTATTGCCTTCACACATACTGCCAACTGTCCTGCAGAAAAATCTAGCCAATAAGAAAAGATGAACACAAAGAAGACATAAGTTCGCGAAAGTTCCATCAGCATATATGAAAAAGTGTATTCTGGTGTTCGACATGCCACTATTATCCGAAAAGTCTTATTTCTAATAAGAAATATGAAATTTCTGCAAAACAAACTGATGACCAGAGGTGGTCAGATGGTGAGTAGGCTTTAACCTCTTAACCAGTTGGGTGTCATATGACAACCTAATTGTTGGGTTTTTCTTTGACAAAGTCGCAAGGCGCCTGCCTCATCTTTTCTTGAAAAAATATAGTCAAATTCCATTTCTAATTATTCAAAATATGTAAAAGCAATTTTGTTATATGAACTTCAGCTTCTTTTTTCTGGGTCTGCTTTGACATGTTTGCGTACACTATTTCTCATTAACAGAAACTTGAAATTCGGGATGTATGAACATAAATCTTCTAGCCTTGCAACATGAAAAACATATGCAAGTGCACCATAAAAAAACCATTTGTTAGGTAAACTTCAACTTTTAAAATATTTCCATATGATCATTATTTGAACCACTCATCCAACTTTTTCAGTCACTGCCATTCTGGTAGTGCATACTCCACTCGGACATTTTGACATTTTCAACCAATTTAATAGGCCATCATGCTTGACCTTACATCAAACTTCCAATATCCATATTTACGTTTAGTCTACTTATTAATAGCACATATAAATTTGGTACCCAAAGAAAAACCTCAAGTCAAGTCGTAACAGAAAGAATAAAACTTTCAAAAGAAAGGTGTTTAAAGATCTTGTGGTTTTCCCAGTCTAAAGGTTAATTTCCCTTACTAAGCATTTTTCAACCAAACTAAAGCATACTTCTGATCATACTTCTGTTCTTAAATAAAACATCACGTGGGAAAAAACATGTTTCTCTCTCAAGTTTTGTGCAGATGCACCATACCTATAGTTGTGACTTTCAGCCATGTTATGAAGCAAGTGAAATGATCGCTCTTGACGTCTAAAGGTCAAGCCCAACAGCAGCTGCCTGTTGGTATCTACATGTTATTAGCAGATAAAACCTTAAAACATTAACTTTGGCAAAGTTTTCTCAGTGCACTTTCCTATCAAAGGCAAATAACACAAAAGTTGCAGTAGAGTGCTAAAGTGGACTCATTGGTCACCTGAGAGAATACCTACCTTCTAGTCCACCAAAAGAATTTAACAAATTCATCATACTTGCTTTGACATTTATTTTAAGTATGAAGTCAAGCTTGATTACAAAAGAAAAGGAAAAATGAGAACATGATAGACGATAGCGAGATTTCAACCTACCCATCATGGACATAGTTAAAGCAGTGGGCACTCGGCACATCATCCTAAAAAACAGGAAACAAAATAAGCATGCTAGGGTTGGTTTCAGCTGCTAACTGACTTCAGATTACATAAAAATATATGTGGCCCAGCTTCATGGATGTCAATCACTTCTGTTGAACACATATAGGTAAGCAACAACCTATAAAGATACAAGAACGAATATGGCATGGCTAGTTGACCATATCATATGATGCACAGATTATAGAAAATATGAGCAGTTACTTTAATACAGAATGAATGTGAAATCATATTCAGCATAAAATTAAATAGTGACATAAAACTGTGAAGATTTCAGGTCAGACTAAAAATAGTCAATATAATACCAGTCATCATCACCTTAGTTTTTTTTTAAAAAAAATTTGCATCATCACCTTAGTTGCATCATCATGCCTAAGATGTGGAATCTGGATGTTGCTTCTCTTGGTATTGTCACTTAAGATCATACATCCTCAGCCACTCATATGTATGTGGATACAAATGTTAGACCAATCAATTTGGAAAGATTGTCATACCTGGGTACTATGCGCACTCCTGTAACCCAAAATATCGGGAAAAAAGTAGGGAAAATGGGCATGATTGTATGCCACTGTAAAAACAAATGCACCGCTACATGTTTACGCTGATCACACTTTTGAACATGGATATGGAATGTCAAAAAGAAATACACTTCAGATCAGAAGTTAGACTCTTTGGTCATCATCTGTACAGGGACAACTAAGTTGATACAACTCGCATAACATTCTTGATAGTCAATACTGAAAGTGGATGGTGATTTGCCAAAAAATTCTTAAATACATGAACCACAAGCTTATAAGAATATACAGTAACATGAAACATCGAAATTGAATTAACAACTTATCATTTTTCAAGACCCAACATTAAGTCAAACTGTACCTTCACACTAGGTAGTAGATACTCTACAGATAGGTCATAAGATGGTAAGCCTTCCATATCAAAGATCTGGAGGAAAAATGAAAATGGACTTTCCTATAGAGATCCAGATAAAATCATATGCATTCATGTCTCGCAAAATATAGAATACAGAGATAACTGGAATATAATCATAACTATCTTTTCTCTGTTCTCAATCTTAAAACTGATTAGCATCATTGTTCAAGTACATGTCTCCTTCATTGGATTTTGCAGCCCCCTGAATCTGGACCTCGTCGAACATTCCCATATGCGGAGAGTTCAACAAGATCCATATCGCGTCCTATAGGTACCAGACATATTTAGTAAGCTGGGTGAATAATTAAAGTCTGCACAATCAGAGCCTGTTCAGGGAAGCTATTAATTACCTGAAACCCTACAATATGCACTCTTCTGTATGAGTTCAGATTTGGACACCTCAGTCTTGTTCCCTTTAGATCGGTTCACTGTAGCCTACAAGCAGGAATCCGTATATCAGTCATCAATTGTGGGTTATGGTTTGTAACAAACGAAAATATGCATCACTAATCATATTACATGCCATGTTTTTCTTTTCAACATTAGTGAAATTTCAGTCAAACACAATTTAAATTTATTATGGCAACAGTAAGGAATACGGATACAATACAAGAAGTTCTATACTAAACACTATCTTCTGCAATTGCCCTTTTTAGAAGAAGAGAAGGGTATTTGAATAAATATCAACAGTAAGAGCGAATGAACAACAGAGTGGGTATTGAGTGTACCTGCAAAACCTGGCAGTTCTCCAATGTGCTCTTTCCACCCTGTTAATTTAACAGGATCAGTTATATGATGAATGATGATGATGTAACTAAAAACTCACCACAAAGTCGCATACACCATCTAAAAGCACTAAAATTATCCATTCCAGTGCCCCGAGGGCATAAATAGAACTGATCTGCTACTGTCCAGCAGTAACTGAACTCCTTCCCAGGATTACCTTGGAATAAGGAACGATGTGGTCGTAGTCGTGGCAGAGGCAGCCCGGACACCCGACGAGCTTGCGGAAGACGACGTTCCCGAGCGCGTCGCGGCGCCACCTGTCCGGGTCGCGCCCGGGCACCCGCTCCGCCTTCTCCCAGCAGTGCTGCTTGATCGCGTACGGGAAGCTCCGGGGCTCGGACGCGGACGTCGGCGGGGCAGTGAGGAGCAGCTCGTCTAGGTCGGCGGTGACCGCGGCAGCGTTGGCGGGTGCGGAGGTGGAATAGCGGGGTGAAGTAGGCCGTGCCGTCGCGCCAAAGAACGGGGCCGACGGAGGAGGCGGAGCCTGCTCAGATCGGCGGCGGCGCATCGGCTTCCGGCCCACCATTGTCGCCTCCTCGTCGATGAGCCTGTCTGTGTGGACCCTCTCCGGATAAGATACTCTGAGACCACTTATAGTGTTGCTTTGTAACCGGTGCTTGGATGAGGTGGATGCAGCAAGCACCGGTGCCTCTTCTAGTAAAAATAGAAGCATCGATGAAACAAGAAACACCGAAAATTAATATGATAATGGATGAAAAAGAAAAGAATAAAAAACTCTCACATGGGTGCTTTCACTGTGGCCGAGATAAAAACAAGCACCGGTGTCTGGATGATTTGATTTGATGTTTCATACATTGCAAAATTGTGGTTAGTCTGAGTACTCTCTCTCTCTCTCTCTCTCTCTCTCTCTCCACTTTTGCTCTATTTTTTCCATTTTAAATTCAAGAACTCACTCGGTGTACCGTTCCTTAAACCTATCCCTACGTTTGGGATTTATCGATGACATCCATGTATGGTGTACACACTCTATGATATACACAGGCACCTTATAGATACATGCTTTAAAAATTACGGAAACTGACTCGTCTATATCCAACTAGAGTGTGTTGTTCAGGCCACAAAGACAAAAAAATATACAAAAAAAACTTGAGAAAGTTGTGAACACATTCAGAACGTACAACTATCATAGGTAGTAGTAGCTCCAAACTGCAGAATGCCAAAGCAATCCATAGACCATACTAGCAACAAAAACTTTATAATATATCTTATTAAGCATACATGGTCTTCAAAATTTCACTTGAAGCCCCCTTAAAGTGGAAAGGCACACCAAAATTTTTTATGACCATGTTTACAACATCCAATCCAAGCTAATCATGGCCCTCAACCACACAAAAAATACATAGTAGATGCCATTCCTTGTACTCCACAGCCAAATCACCGATAATAGATACTACAAATACTGCAAGATCCTTGCTTCCTTCACAAATTTTTGAAAATAATACACTTTTTAAAATTTGACAAAACTAAAGCACAATTGTGCTGTAGTTTTGTGCAGTGATACAGCACAGTCAGTGGCAACGTATGCTCTTCAGGCCTTAATACAGCACTGGAAGTAGCTCAGGAATCTCTTGCCTCCCTGCATCAAATTTTCCAGGTCAGTAACTGCTAATCCCTGATATATATCACTGTTCCAGTCATTTTTAGTATTTGACAACAATTGAATTGTGATTCTGAAATTCATTGTATCGATTTTGACTATGAAGAATTTCTGATTCAAGAGCAGTAAGTCTCATGCGCAACTAATTAACCATTCACATATGCTAGAGCAAGGAAACAAAAGTTGTACAGATATGCCGGGTTGTTGGCAATTGAGTTCTTAGTTTCTTCGACTTCGACCATATTTGTTTTTGTTTTCTTCATCAATATTACCACGCTTATCCCCTAACTGACAAAACTAAAGTTAGTTCTTAAGATTTCTCACATTATTGTATGCCCTAGCACCATGAAATAATTAATATCAGCATCTCCAGCTAAAAGCATATAGACACGGAAAATAAAAAGGGCTTTCCGTGCCAATCAGTTGCTGCAAAATCAGGCAATGCTATTGTGTCATGTAGTATTTGCCAATCCATCTATAATTGTTGAACAAAATCCATTGCAACGTCAGTTACAGGACAAGGCCATTTTAGATGTGAGATTCAATGTACAGCTGCCTACTCCTTGTCAGTTGTCACACAAGTTGCTGCCCCCCCTTGCATTGAAATGCTCTGTTTCACCGTCCATGATAAAACTACTATCCATGCTTTGGAACACGAGTTTGACCAGGAAAACCTCTTACTCACTCGGCTGTTTGCAAACTTTTAACTACATTCTTGGAAGTCTATTACAGCAATTGAAAAGTGAGATTCTACCCACAGTAAGTGCTCCCCAGTGCAAAGTGAAGGGGTGAACTGCTATGCCGATGTACTCTAATTGTTTTAGATGTGGTCAAGCTAGTATTCTAGTCAGAAATTGTATTGTTTTTACAGTACACTCCAAAACATGGTTTTGCCGCTCGTTAGTTTTTTACTCCAATCCCACTTTTAATTCGATTCGTCCATACATATTTAATTTTGCGCTTAGTACTCCTGTCACATGCAAGATACGTAAAAAGTTCAAATCTTCACTAATACGTGACGAGTTCACCCGTCGGAGAAAGGGAAGAAAACTAGAAACGGCGAGGCTCTTACCGTTGGGTTGTTGTCATGCGCGCGGCTGTGCCGGTCGTCGACCGGGCGGCCGAGCGTGGTCGGCGCCTTGGCCGCCTGCGCCTGGGCCGGCCGCTGGCCCGAGGGGAGGTCCTCGTCGCCGCCGAGGCTGGCGCGGGAGAGCTCCTTCTTGTTCTGCCTGCGCATCTCGCGGATCTTGGAGAAGTCCATGGAGTAGTCCGGCAGCGCGCCGTTCTTCATGTCCCAGTCCCCGAACGCCGGCACCGTCATCCACCCGTTAGCGCCCGCCGCGTCGTGGCCCCGCTGCTGCTGCGCGCGCATCGCGAGATTGTATTGTGATCACGAGAGGAATCGAGCAAGAAATGGTTTTGCTTGGTCGTGGGAAAGTAAGGATTCCTGAAAGAGAGAGATTGAAGAGATTGCCATTACCGGCTTCAGGTTCTCCATGGACGGCCTTGTTCTACTGGGGAGCTTGCTCTTGCCTAAAAGTAGCCTTGGCGGAGCTCCTCCTGTCTTGTTCTACTGCCTCTGAGGCTATGGAGCAAATTCAGCAGCAGTCACGCAGGAACAGTGTTGGACTTGGCTTCGAGAGGCACAGCGTTGAGGTTGGGACAGACTGGGAGGAGAGGGGAGGAAGAGACGTAGAGCTGCAGGTTATATAGTCAGAAGGCCAAAAACAAATCCTGATCCCAGCTGGTACCCGCTAACAGTGGGCGCCCACTGCAGACTTAGCTGTTAATCCTCCTGCTAATCCCTGAATGATAAGGTCGCCGCGGTAGCGGCACAGCACTGCTCTGCCCGTCGACCACCACGCGTCTACGGAGCGGCCACAGCTGGTGTCGGGTGTGGTCTTGGTGACTGGTGTCTTGGGACGTGGGCTCGCCGAACCCGTGAGCCGTGATTCAGCCCCGGCCATAGCAGCTTCACACGGCTCTGTTGCGTCTGCGAGTTGTGGCCGGAGGCTGGGACGGACGACTGCCTTTCCGGGAGCGAAGAGTGGTGATTGGTCTGGTCGGCAAGAAAAATCCGCGGCTCCGTGTGGCCAGCTCGGTGCAGTGCAGATTGCACCCCGGAAAGAAGAAGCGAAAAAATTTGGTGGATCGCCGGGCCGCAAGAACTCCTTGCGAATTGGAGGCCACAGCGGGTTCATCGTCCCAATGTTGGCAACTTGCAGGGGTTTCTGAGTTCAGGCAGCTGCCAAAGTTCCACTAGCGCGTGTTGGTGGTGCCAACTGCCAGCGCTCTATCAGGAACGAATCCATGATGGCTTTGGCGGCTGGACGCGCTGGCGACTTGTCACGGAAAGATTTCCGCGGTCTCTCCGTTCCCATGAGAAAGGGTATTCTGGACCAATCGTGCAAGAGTGGTGGACACCTGTGATCGAAATGTTTAAGCTCATCATCTTTGTGCTGGATGAACAATGAACAAGAGCTTTTTCTAATTGAAAAGGAGATGAACATAGACTTTACAGTTAAGAATATCGGTTCCACCTTCCAATGGCAGGCACCATACTTTTTCATGGAATTTTGTAGTTTCGTTGGTTGGGAGCAGGAGATGCCCCGGGAAATGCTCTGGTGAGCTCTTTTCTCCTGCAGGTCCGTCTACCTTACGGCACTGCAGCTGCCGTGATCACTTTGGCAAAACGTTTTATTTTTTTGTAGTGTTCAAGGTTGGGCAATCAATCTGGCTCTGGCAAACACCAAAGTTTGAACGGGAGCGTTAAGCTGTCTAGTGGTTAGAGGAGCATTCCGTTCTTTTGTGCAGCAAACTAGTCGTGCTTTGATTGGTATCAACGATACTTCTGATTATGATGCCTTTTTCTTCCAAAAGCTAAATATTCCTAATAAATTTCATGTTTGGGCCTCAACAAGCTCCTAACATGACCTCTGGAGGATCAATTGGGCTAAATGCAAGGTGTGGAACGGACGAGTTAGAAGTAAAAATACTGCAGCTTTTGCTGAAAATTTATCCAGATGACGGTGTCAATCATTGTACACAAACCACTGACCGAATTCTTCTACGTCCTTGAGAGTAAAATAACTGGAGGATCAAATGAGCAGAAATCCCGAGATTGCCAAGAAAATGAGAACTCAACCAGGCGCTTCTCTGACATTTCTTCGTCCATCTGATAGTGTATATCTTTCTGAACTGTTTATGAAAAGATAAGGATGATTGATGGCAATGCATAACTGACATGGCTGGATCCTGGTGTGCATGCAGTTAGGCGCAGAATCTTTGTTGCCCTGTTGTCAACTGTTCGATCACCAGACGGTGCGTGAGAAACGGTCAAGAGATTTGAGTTGGTGGACGTCATGTTCAGAGCTCGGGCAACAGATAGCATACTTATAAAATCTGCGCGCCAATTGTCGCGCTTTTGTATATATTTTTGTTGTGTATTTTTTGTTGAAGCAGCATATTTTAAATTTATTATTTAACAAATAAAAGTATAGTTGCTTTGATATAGATGACAAAGTTTCATAAACATATAATTCAGTCTCAAAAAGAAGTTGTCGACATGTTCTTCAAAATATAAGTGTCGAGATCACGTACTCCGGGTACCCAACAGATCGCACTTCAACAGGTGAAAGTCGGGGGTCGGATGGCACGGGTTCCGACCCCTCAGCGACGACCTACGGCGGCCATGTCTTGGCCGCGCAGAGGCGCGAAAACCCCGGACTCCGAAGATCGACCGTCGGGGTCGACCCCCAGGAGGTAGGTACCGCGTTATGGTACATTTACCCTGGTGACCAGCTGCCATCCGTCCCGACGAGACAGGACGAGATTCACCACGGTGACACTCCAGCAGAAAGCTGCGGCGGCTGCCAGACACGACGGGACAGCACTTTAGCCGACGCAGTGGCGCCGGACGAGCATCATGATACCCGCCGCTGTGCACGACGCGACGAGTCATGACCACGCCTGGACGGAACGAAATGACGGCGACAACGATAGAAGGGCCCACCTGTCGGCGAGACGGCAGGATCGCGTAGGGCCCATTACCTGTAACCCCAGGGCTGCCTCCTATATATAGGGAGGCCCGGGGAACGATAGAAAAAACGGTCGAACACCACCACAAACAACAGCCACAAACACACGAAAGACAAACTTGAGCCCCATCAGAACTCAGGAATTCTTGCACCTTTCCGAGCAAGCACCCCTATTCACCCACGTTCTGGGTCCTCCAGCGAAGAGAGGATCCCGTCTTGTAACATCATCCTTGAGATAATCCGTTCCCTGGACGTAGGGTATTACACCGTTCGGGTGGCCCGAACCAGGTGAAAATCCCCTTAAGTTTACCTCAGATTAGGCATATCGAATCCGAAGGCATACCATCCCCACGATTGTATATTTACTGTGCCGGTGGTCAGAACGCCGACAATAAGTTTATAAAATATTTAATAAAAAGTAGCATCGGTACACTTTTAAAAAAGAATTTTTAAAACAAATTATTTCTAATTTTGTAACTTAAGAAATTTAAAATTATTTCTAATTTATATTGGCAATGTTTGATTAAAACATTACGTTCAAAGCTACTATATTTTTTATACCAGAGTTGTAAGCGAGAAAAAGATTGAATCTTAGTTCTCATAGTAATTAAAGAGCATTTTTAGGAGATAAAATAATTTAAATTATCTAAATATATATTTTCATAACATATAAAAGGTCTTTAATTGTATCATATACTTGTAAGACATAGAAGTAGAATAAATTTATAAAAACTTCTCTTATATCTTTTGGAATAGTTATATTAAATCTATAAAATTTGATTTAACAAAACAGTTAAAGTTAATTTTTTATATTTATGTCATTGTCCATGTGTAATATCACATACTCTCTCCATTTCTAAATTATTGTTTAATGCTGATTTTTAATATTATTTTTGACTATTCAACTTGTCTAAAAAATTAATTCAAATACGTAAAATTTTAAGTTGTGATTCAAATAAATTTAATGATAAAGAAAATTATAATATATGAAATTTATAAAAAAAATTAAATATGACTATAGTCGTTAAAACTAAAAAAGCTAGAAAAGCTAGGACGATGGCACGACCGTTCATGCCTACTCCTGTCGAATAGAATAGAAGCACGGACTGAGAAAAAGATTTTTTTCTCTTTTTTAATATTCAGCTTTACATTTTAATCTGATGGTTAGTATAGCGCAACATAGGTTGAGAAAGCGGTTGCGTTTTAATATATAAAGATTGGACACAGCTCGTGACCAAATTACGTGTGTGTTCATGGTACCGGACCCGGTGAAAATGACACGAACCAAATTTATCTGCAAAAAATCGCGGTAGCACGGAGCCACGGACAATGGGGACGAACCGTGTGATGGAGGGGACGAACCGTGTGATGGAGACAGAGTCAAGGAAGCCGATAGACACGATTCAGAGCTCATGAGGACGCACCGAAGAACTGCAACCGATAATTAAGAGAAGAAATGGCTTATCAGCAGCCATGTGTTTTGTTCATTCAGTATATCCAGATTTTCATTGTCATCGGTATCATTGTAGTAACAGGTGATCTTCGGTATGCACATCAGCAAAAGCAGAAGAAAAATGAAGGATACAATCAAGAAACCAGGAGACGCTTCAGAGTTCAGGAGGACTCGCTCCGGCTGGAAGAAAATAATCAATCAGGCGTCCTGGGCGTAGAACTCGATGACCTCCTCGAGGTCGAGCTGCAGGAGCTGCGAGAGGGACCGGCCGTCGCAGGCCAGCCAGAGGACGTGCTCGAAGAGGATGGCGTCGACGTCGACGAAGAGGTCCCCGCCGTCCTCCTCCCGCGCTGCCGTCTCCAGCAGGACGCGGAACGGGTAGGAGTCGAGCACGCGCCGGTCCACCGCGAACGCACGCCGCTCCTTCCCCACCACAACCGTCACCGTTGTCGGTGACGGCCCCGCGGCCGCGTCGGCGTCGGCGTCGAGGGGACGGTAGCCTAGGCGGGCGTGCGAGGTCGACGGCCACCAGAGGAAGACGCAGCAGCCGGCCATGGCGAGGCGGACGGCGTCTTCGTGCTCTGTTTCTTCTTCGCGGTACGGTTGGTTTCCGTGTGGCAGCCGTATTGGGATTTTGGAAGGAAGGGATCGTCGGGCGTGGAGGGAAGCGGGCTCGTTTATATGGTGGGGGGCAGGAAGGTGGAGCGAACCGTTGGAGAGATTTTGCAAAATGACCCATCCAGTCCAATGGATGCAAGTCTGTCTCGGGATAGCCGTTGGACCTGGCCACCAGGCTTCACAGAGCAAGAGATCATGCAGAGCGACAGGTCCGCGGACCACGTCTCCGTGTCCGCCACCCCGTAGTTTTTTTATAAAAAAAAAAATCTCTCAAACCCGCTAACATTTGTGAACGGAGGAAGTAGTTCTCAGTAATTGCACCGAGCACGTCATGGACAGCAGCGTGCGTAGATGCGGTCATGCGGCGCCGTGCGGAAACAAGCAGAAGATTTCTCTCCGCCGACGCCGAGCGCCGCACGCGGTGACGGTGCAGTGCGGGGAACACGTCGTGGTTCGTAGAGCGGAACGGGAAACGGAAACTTCGCGCGTGCGCCACTCTGGCGAGTCCACTCGGGCGGAACGGAATCTGGATATCAGGCGGGCACGACGATCATTTCCCTCCAACAAAAGAAAAAAAAAAAAAAGGACGCACAACGAACGGCTCAGCTAATAGTCGTACAGCCCCGGCCTCGCAGGCTTCGGGCGTCCTAAGGCCCAAGCAGCGAACCGAATGCCCGGCGAGGCGGCGGCGAGGGACGGCTCCCGTGGAGAGGGGCTGGAGCACTTTGCTCCTCGGATGATCGGGATCCAAAGGTCGCGGCGACGACTCGTCATGTGTGAAGAACAACGTTTTCCGTTCTTCCATTCAGGCTGCGACACAGTATCTAGCAGAAGAATTTAAGAGCTCGCAAGACATGCTGATTCTGAGCACGGATTCGGCGTGGTATGTCAATCTATCTTCAACGACACAGCCGTGAAACACATGGAACACATGGCACTGACTTGTGAAACACATTACACTGCTCGCGTGCTCCTCAAACCAACAAACACAAACACCCTAAAATGGCGCACGGCCTCTACCTAAGCAAACCGCGTCCCTCCCATCTAGTGCACTCGCGCTGTGCGATACCCCGCCAACGGGGACGCCGCTCCAACTCCAACTCCAAGCGAGCGACGCGGCGAGGGCTGCTGGACCCTCAACGGCGATTTCGGGACACCAGTCTGCGACTGCGAGGCCCTCCTCACATCGACCTGGGGCGACGCGGCGGCACCGCGTTTCGGATCCTGCAGCTGCTCCAACTCTTCCAACACCTGGGACATCCGGGGGCGCATCTTCGAGTCGCCGCAGATGCACTGCAACGCGATGTTCGCGATGGCGTGAGCGCCCTTCTTGGGGTACTGGCCGCCGAGCTTCGTGTCCATGATGCGGTACAGCCTGCGCTTGTCGCCCAGGTGCGGTTTAGCCCAGTCGACCAGGTTTTGCTCGATGCCTGGCTTGGATTTGTCCAGGGCACGTCTTCCTGTGAGGAGTTCGAGTAGCACCACCCCGAAGCTGTAGACGTCTGCCTTTGCGGAGAGTCGACCTGCAAAGTTTACTAAGCAATATGAGATCCGATGGACCCAGAAATAACCAGGTTCCTTATTATGTTTATTCTCTATTACTCATCTGATCCAGAAAAATTATGTGCCGCACATAGTGCCTTATTATGCTTTGTTTATCTTAATCAAGGAATTATATACCCCGTGTAGCGGCTCATAGGAAATGAAGCACAAAGCAAAACACAGCTACGCTCCAAGTTGCTAAAAGAAAAGGAATTAAAAGATAAATATCTGACAGCAGGATTGCAATAGCTTTGTTTACTTTAAAAATTTTGGATAGCCCCGCCCTTTATTAGTCCTAGAACTACAAAAGATTCTTCAGGTAGACAGCAAAGATGTCCAATACAGGACGTGACGCTGACATCTCCTGTTAAAATCTAACCCTGAAGCTAAAGCCATATGTACAGAAAAATAGACATATGCCATGCTAATGAACTTCATAACCTAGAAGTAGAAAAGACATGCACTTCATAGATTCTTCATACTTATGTACAGAAAAACAGTTCAACCTGTTGCAATATACTCTGGAGCTGCATAACCATGAGTGCCCATGACTTGTGTGGATACATGAGTTTTATCCCCAGTTGGACCAGCTTTTGCCAATCCAAAATCTGAAAGTTTGGCATTGAATTCCTGCATTGAAGCAAAGGAAAACAGGTTAAAGATGCCATTTAACTAGATAAGACGTGCATGGGATTCAAAGATGGCCATATTTTTAAGCATACCGAATCAAGCAGAATGTTTGACGCCTTGAAATCACGGTATATAACTTGGTTTTCAGCATCATGTAAAAATGATAAGCCCCTAGCAGCCCCAATGGCAACTTTGAGCCTTATTGCCCATGGCAGAGGATCACCTCCTAATGTGGAGAAATATGACATTATGAAATGACAGACTAAGATATAATCAACTGGGGACTGCAAGCAAATGTTTAGAGATGAAATACATACTTCTGAACAAATGATTCTCTAAACTCCCTTTTGGCATAAATTCATACACCAAAAGACGATTATCACCATCTGAGCAATAACCAATTAGCTTAACGAGGTTCTTGTGGTGAAGTTGGCCAAGGTAATCAACCTCTGTCTGTAGCAGAGAAAAACGATTAGGGACCATGACAAGTGTAAGGAAAAAATGTGCAAAAGAGTGATGAACCTACCAGCCATTCCTTGTGTCCTTGAAATCCTTCTGGTTTAAGTTTCTTAACAGCGATAACCATGCCACTCCCTGGTCTTGAAGGAGCAAGAGTGTGTTCATCAATCCAACCTTTGTAAACATGACCAAATCCCCCTTCTCCAAGTAGACTGTCCAGTCGGAAGTTCTTGGTTGCATTTTTTAGATCGCTGAATGTGAATGCCTTCAAATTAGAAGATGACAAGATTTCACCCTCTGTTCGGGGAGTAGGGAGCTCACTTCGATCTTTCATAGATGGAGTGGTCAAAGTTGAACGACTTGAGTTCGTCTTAATCATGGACGGAACAGATGATAAACTGGTCTTGCTGGTCACTTTTGATGGGTCTGATCTCTCAAAAGAAACAAACGGAAATATGTATAAGAACAACTTGGTGCCAACTACCTTTAAGGATTAAAAAGATGCATGTCGAACTTTGGTACCAAAGGCACTGCTACCAGGTAAATTGTATGGTGCATATAAACTCTTTTAGGCTGCCACTATTAACAGCATCCTACATCCAGGGATTATTCAACCTGCAAGCGGGGCGGGCTACGGGCAGCCCGCATGCCTTCGCTGCATCCACTTTGACCTGTTAGCGTGTTTAGTGGACACCACTACAATTAGCTAGATGTGCCCGCTTCGGTTGGTGGGCTTAGCGGCAAATTATTTGCAGGCTTGCAGACGTCGCAAGCTGCTGCAAATCCCGCAAACTCACGTTAGCAATCATTTGACTATAGGAATTCAGCGGTGGCATGCCTGCGCCTGGCGTAAGCGAAATTTCATATACTCCTATCAAACAAGAGCGAGGAGCGAGCTTATGCTTCTGAAGCCTGTTTCTACTACCAGTAAGGCTGCTAACAATGGCACAATGCCTAATGGCTAGAAAAAAATTACTCCGTAATTGAGGCAACAGAGCAGTTATACTTGCCCAAAGATTTACCCTCCTCGTGAACTAAACCCTAGAGCAAAGCTGATAAAGAAAAAATTGAATAAAAAAGGAACGCATGGCATCAGCAAGGTGAAATCGAGAAAAGGCAACAGAAGCAAGAGGAGAATGGAAAGCAAGAACAACAGACAATCTGGTCCTAATTGGCATTCTGCTTACCTAAATCAATCAAAAAAAACAAAGCTTGCTCAATCCACTAATCCAGTCAGAAGCTCTTCACTGGCCGTGTGCTGCAGACGATGCGGCACCCCAATCGACCTGGCGCGTGCTAGAGTCGTCAGAGCTAAATCGGCAACCCAATCGCTGCAGACGATGCTGCCAAGTGCAGATGGGGGCGGCGTGACAACGTTCTTTGCTAATGGAAGAACGCCTTGGCGGCACATGAGAGCGGCCACCGGTGTTGCTAGGGTTCCTTCTTAAGCAAGCGTTGTCGCATGCCTGCTGTCCAGCAGGCGTAGGTGGGATTGTGCAGCGCCGCTCACCATGTCCAGTGGGCTAAGCGGCAAGGCCCGCTCCAATCAGCTAGAAATATGTGGACCCTTGCAACTGCCGCTAGAGTCGTTTTAGTGGGGCGGGCCTAGCGGTTTAGTGGACACACCCGCTCCACTTGCAGGTTGAGGGATTATCAGAAATAGAAGAGCTCTACTAAATTTCAGAAACTAGGGCATATATGGGAGAAAACATGTGCTGCAAAAGTCCTACTGAATCTATAACAATCTCTTCCATCTGCTAACATTAAATGCAAAATATATTATGAGTTAATGATCCTGTTTACAATCGCCCTCATTGACAAAATTTGGATGGACCGCACAGTGGCTGATGCACCTGCATAATATTGCTAGTCAACAGATAGTCACGTTTATTGTCCATGAATCTTTCTGACTGACATAGTCATAGGCAGCAATTGAATCCAACGAGAATTCTAGAGAACTTGTCATGGAGTACCTGATTTACTATCTTCATTCTTCGTGCCATTTATAGATTAATAGACAGATTTGGTTGGCACCTCTAGCAGTGCTATAATAAGACCCCTGACTATAACATATGTATATGCAAGGCAGATTAAATGATTGTAGATCGTCCATTTGTGTTGATCTCGATGTTTAAATTATTCTTTTACCTCCTAAGAGGTAAAAGCTCTCCAATAATTATTAATTGCAATATCACTCAATTTGGAAAGTAATGAGTGAATTTTGGTAGGTGACGGTAATCAAGGACACGTTTTCTGTTGATATTAATTTATTTTCTTATATTTTCTACTCAAATCAACGGATGGAATCGAATTCATGTTTTACCTTGGTGAAAGAATAGCACTCGGTCTACCTTAGAAGGGCTCATATACAAAAGATTCACGTTTGTTTTTAGATCCTATATCTATGCCTTATTCTACAGAAACAATGAAAGAGGAACAGAAGTAGAAGCAACAATACATTAGAACAAGAAACTAGACTAAAATAGCTAGTACCAGAACAATAATCTGATCTAAAAGCACCCATACCATCCAGAACCGTAAAAGGGAATAACTGACAGTACAGAGGTGCAGAAGATTAAGAGAGAGGCCAAGGCACTCACAGGCAGCATTGTTCATGCTGTGATCCACCCGGGCCGTGGTGTTCATGCAATTCCCCATCTTTCTCCTCTACCAATTCAACAACCACCATCCACTGTGCTCTGCGCAAGCAAAGATCTCTGTATAGGCTCACGATTCACAGCTAGATCAGTTCAATCCTCTGCAAAGAAATTAGAGCTGCAGTTGAGTAGATGGCCTCTCTCGGCTCCCAGCAAGAGATGACCAGCAATGCAAGGAACAGATAGGAACAGCAGCTTCAAGTGAGCCAAGATTCGCCAGCGAGACAAGCAGAACAAATCAGCCTCAAAAGTCCAAACTTTGCCAGGTCCGTATGACGTTCTCCCACCAATTCACGGGGAAATCCGTGAGGCGGTTGCCACAGAGCCAAGAAGCAAGAGAGCAAGAGCAAGTCGTCTGCCCCTACCACCCTACTACAAGTCAACCAAAATCTCCACGCCCAACCAGCTCAGCTCCTCCGACCTGCTCGACCAACCGAGAGCTCCCAGGAACCACCAACCTTTCTCGCGAGAAAGTAAGAAAACCCGCACGTACGCAGGCGCAGCCGAGATAGGAGTACGAGCGAGCCGCCGCAGGCCCGCAGCTGGTGTCCGAGCTCCCACCTCGCGTCAACTCGAGCGCGCCGCCACAGCCTCGCCGAGAACCGCACGGGGAGGAAGGCGCGGAGATGCGCGCGTGGAGCGTGCTGGGTCGCGCTTGGACCTCGGAATGGACGGAGGCGAGGAGAGGCGCAGCAAGCAAAGCGGCGGACGGAAGCGGTCAGCCCGCCAACGACCGTGCGGAGCTCTCAGGTGGTGAGGTGGTGTGGAAGCTGCGAATGGGATCGTGGCCGCTCTCTGTGCCGTTTCGCCCCCTCTCGTGTAGTAGTGATCCCTCGATCTGGTAGATTTACATATCTTGTGTGGACAAGGTCCCTTCGCATATTCCTTCGTCTTTAAATTGACGATATTGACATGAAATATCAAACTTTCATAATTCGTTTTATTAAAAAATTATGTTTAAATTTATAAAATTTTAAGTTATAATTCAAATAAATTATAATAAAATACTTGATATTTATAAAAAAAAATTGAATAAATTGAATAGTCAAAATTGATATTAAAAATTAACGATGATACTAATTTAAGAACGGAGAGAAGTATGCATAGAAGTTGCAGGGCAGGTTAGCATACTTGGGAGCATTGATTTCAGATCGACAGTTTAAAATATTATCACAATTCACGGTACATCCTCTGAATTGATAATTCATGATGCTTAACATAATCATCTTTGAATAACGTTTTAACACAGTTTTCTTTTTCAAATTTTACCAGGCAAAGGTGTAGAGTTTGGGGGCAACCTCGGTGATTTCGACTCATTTCATGCGCATGCTCAAAACGAACTTGACTGATCCAAAGTGCAGTGCATGAGGGATAGGTTTGAGCCGAATGACAAGTTGACTCGAGAAGAGATTCTCAACTCTCACAAGAACTCGAAAGAATTGCTTGCGAGCCGGGAAAGACCGGGAAAGTATTTGCACGTGCAGCGAGAGGGGTTGAAATACGAGATCGTTTCTGTCCTTGAAAAACATTTTAAAAACACGTAGCGGAATCCCTTCTCCGAGATGGAGACCTTGGTAGATCTCTCTATGCAGTCGACCTTATCGTCTCTGCTCACTTTGTCATTTTCCCTTTGCTGTCTGTGCAAATCAATGCCACATGAGCTTCGTCAACGTCTGTTCTACCAGATGCACGAACCATCCCAATTGTTCGTTCGTGAAAGTCACGCTGACACGCACGCTTGCGCCATGGAAACGTGAGTAATTCCCAAGTGCCTATCGGCGAGTTTGTTTGTAGTTCAGTCGTCGGTATCAGATTGGACGCGAAGGCCAGATACATACCTGGTCCGCGCCTTCTGATGTTCCTGCAACTAAAATTCAGCTCCAACCTGTCTATCGCGCCTACGCATGATCGTGCGGTGTTTTCAAGTATACTACACTACATAGGAACATCAGACAGTGATAGTCAATACGCACGGACACTGCAAATGCTAATCTAAACACAGTGTCATTGTCTTTCAGAGAAGAGTACAAACAATGTCAAAACGTTTACACTTGAAGTAATTAACAGTTCTGGTTAACTTACTGACATTTCTCTACATTGTTTATTCCAGTGTTGACTCGGTGTTCAGTCGCCTGGTGGCTGGTCTCACGATGACTCTGTCAGCCGCATTGGCCAGCCGTTCCACGGATCCCTCGCACTGATGATACTGCTTGAGCGTGTGACGACCGAGATCCAAGGACCGCAGGACGGACAATCCCAAGATGCCTGGGAGAAATGCAGCAACTGCTCCGACCAAAAAGTTGACAGCTGTGATTAATCCGAGGTTTGGATCCGGACTGAGAGAAACGGCATGGTCGAAATGATCGTTTGGCCGCAACCATAAACAGATCCCCATGGCCATAACGGGAGGCAAATACATGCACCGGATCGATCTTGTGTAGCCATGGGGAGCAGCAAGAGTCAAGTCCAACGCCCAACGCCCACCAGCAGACGACTACTGCTACGCCCTTATCCGATCGATTCGCATGCACTGCACGGCAGACAACATTTCAAAGAATCACGGTCCTTGAATCCTCCTTGCATAAGTATAGGAGGAGAGTATCTTCTAGGAGTAGTCAATTACGGAAAACAATTTCTGGTATTCCGGGCGAGTGATAACAGGAATAGAATACTGGAGGATAACAAGAATCTTAATTGTGACCATCTGGAATGTGGAGTTGCAGAATAAAGGATGCTACTGCTACTAGCAGGCAGCAGGTTGCCTTTGCTAGAGTTTGACGTTCCTGTCATGCTGCATCTCACACTGCAGCTGCAGGGAACAGGAAACGAAAATTGCTGCCATAATTTTTTTCAGGCTCACAGTAGCTTCCTTTCGAGATTTTACTCTGATCTGCTTCTAAATTGAACATCATCAGAGAGCTGGCGTAGTTGTATGGCAAATTGGAGGAACTGACAGGCAGTGGGGCTGGGTTAGGCAGTGAGCACGATACCTCTCTTTCTGCTTCTCTGCAGCAAGGAGTGTGCTGGAGTGTATCAACTGGTATAAACAAACGGCACGCCCAGATTAAAGCCACTTTGCTCACTCAAATCCATCACAAAGAGAGCTAGAAAAGATCAGTCAAAGCGTTCGAGATATGCTTAAAAAACTCGCCACTTGGATGCAATTGCGGCTGCCAGGCAAGGAGGAGCCATTCAAACCTCTCGACATGTCGCACTAACTGGCGGTTGACATTCTAAATTCTCAACTCCGAACGGTTGCCACTGAGAAGTGAGAGCAAAGAGAGATGAGACACCGAGATATGAGAAAGAAAGCGAGCTGCGCCATGGTGGGATGGTAGACCCGCCCACTACAGCCGACCTAGCACTCCAGTCCTTGGCTGCAACGGCGCCAATGATCTCAGGCCGGCATCTATCTTTAGCTTTGCCAAGAGAAGGAAAGGGTTGCCACAAAGACACACGTACGCAGATGTTCCGGATTCTGGAAGAGGAATCGTCTTTTCTTTTCTTTTTAAGGAGTAAAAGCTGAGGGTCTTGTTTTTTCAAGGTGCAAATTGTTGCAGGAATCGAGCAAAGTGAGATGCCATTGAGTGAGCAACATTAGTGCCCAGATAGTTGTAATATACTAGTATAATCCAGATCGCTGTTATATATACTCCACAGCTGTTGCATAAAAAATCTGAAACTAGTAGTATTGTTTAAGAATATATTCTTTTCATTCTTAAACTAATGTCGCCGTTGACTTTAACAATCAACTTTTACTTATTCATCATAAAAAATTTGCTGAAATACGTAAAATTTCAAGTTGTAATTCAAATAACTCTAATAATAAATCAAATTATATCAAAATATATAAAATTTATTAAAAAAATTGAATAAAATAACTGATCAAATTGAACTTAAAAATCAACGACGATATTAATTAAAAAACAGACAGAGCACTCAGTACCTACTGCTGCTGTTATAAACCAATGTAGATGAACACTCTGAGAGACTGAGACCTCTTTGGACTATGAACAGGCACGTTTTCTTCAGCAGGCCAGCCCCTCATGGGCTTACTCTCCCCGTAGCCCTGCCTTGGTCCATAGGCTCAGATTTATATCGGCCTTATTGTTTCTCTGTACGGTTTAAAATTTTCGGGCCTCTGTTTGTCTGAGAAATACTGGACCTGGGCTGCACATTTGGGCTGTGGACTACCGAGCGCTGGAAACAGAGACTGACTGCGGGTTCAAGTCACCGAAAAATACAGGACATTCAGGAGAATGGGTTCATTCGCCATACCTACAGCACAGCGCAGAGGGAAGGTGCTAAGTCGTTTATCACCACAAGCATTTCAAGAGAGAAAAAGACCAAGAAGCAGGAGCTGCTGAAAAGTACCGGTACCCAGCTCTGCATCAACAGATCACACAGGTTACAAAAAGGTGAACAGTCTGGACACAGCGACGGCCGGCCGGGCAGCGGCCAGCGGCGAGCGAGTGACCACGGGTGGCAGAGATCTCGCGATCAGGGATAGGGGGATGGATGATGGATCATGGACGCGGCGTGGGAGGGGGAACGTTCGTTCCCACGGCACGTTCGTCCGTGCCGCGCAGGCAGGCAGACATCCAGAGCAGCAGCAGGGGCATGCCATGTGCGGTGTGCCTCGCACCTGTCTGCCCCGCCTCTGCTCCTTCCTTCCCCGTTTCCTTCGTTTGGTGACAGAAACATCCACGGATCGAGGACGCCGCGGCGGGCTGACTTCAGCCGACGACTCATGTGCGGATTCCATCGCTTCGCAGCTCGCTCAACCACCACCCAGCATGTGTGCTCGATTCTTCTATGCGATCACACCTGCATATATTCATTCCTCCTCTTATTCCTCCCCCACGATTAAACAACGAAGGGTTCACGGGTCGTGTCATCTCATCTGACGCGGAAATCTACCTCTGCAGCAAGATACGCTCCTCCCAACCATTCGTGCTTGCTGCATGCGCCAGCCGTGTACGCATGCGCGACTCTGAACCGCCACAATGCCACTGATACGCCGCAGATATCACCGCCCCGGCGGGCGGCACGTCCACCGATCTCGCTCGCGCGATCCGCGTCTCTGGCAGAGTCCAGCGAGCATCTGGGACATGGGGGGCGGTTGGGCACTGTGCTGTCACATGGATCGGAGGAGGAAGAAAGGGTCCCGGGTTCCCAGCAAGCCATCGATCTCAAAGGCGCCGCTCACTGCTGAACCGACGCACACCAACAGCAGCTTATTCGTTCCACTGCGAGCTGTTCACGCCGGTGCTGAAATGTACTACGGCTAGCTTGGCTCTCGCTTGCGCATATTCGATCTCCAGTACTACCGACTAATTAACGTAAGAGCACAGTGCCTGAACACAGCGGTCGCATAGATCATGATAACCCACAAGACAACAGGGGGAGACATAAAGACACCTCCAATTATCTTTCGCAGCCGTTAAAGTTTCATCCGCTGATGTCAAAGAAAGATGTAGCAGGGGGCGTTGTGGAAACGAAGGCCCGTGTCTGTGGTGCCGGTCCTTTGTTTCCTTCTGCCTGTGGCGGTCGACCCCGCCGCTGCTGATCGACCCACCAGGGAAGGGATTGTTCATTGTTCCGCGACTTTGTGGACCTGCCCATCTAGTGGGCTGACCTACGCTCGACGCCACAGACAATACTTACCTCTCTTGTTAAAAAATATTTTCGTGTTATTCCTGTCTGCATGGTATATAGAACTCTGCCAACTCCGCAATTTTCATCTCAATAATAATCATTTCCACAAACAAACAGAAAATTTAGTGGGCAGTATTTACTACTATTTGACTAAAGTGGTCAACTCGGCGAGTGTCAGTATGCAAGTTGCTCCTTTCTTTGTGACTGGTCGAGAGACTGTCAAACTGCTATACCATCTCAACTCTGTCAAAAGACTCAAAACCAAGTTGGTCCTTTTTCAGAAGGGTATAAGTGGTTGGTGAGCAACCTGTCAGGGGTAGGGGAAATGGACCCCGAGAGGAACATGTCTAGCTGTCCAAATGTTGTTGGTGGCCATGCTTTTCTGTTCCTTTTTAGCGGCCTTAATTGCACACTTGCACTGTAGGAGGGGCATGCATGTTCTGATCACAAGAACAGATAGATGGATCACTGTTCCTGCTTGTAGTAATAAGGGAAAATGTGTCCTGGAAAGCGTCTCACACATTACATTCATCTTGCAAGTCTACTACTCTCTCTGTCGTTAAGATAATATTTTTTGAAAAAATAAATAAAAGCCATTGTCGATGATTATTTGAAAACGGATGGAGCATAACGTGTACTAACATTAATTGTTCTTTTATAGTAAACCATTCAACACTCCACAATCTGCATGGGGCATGCCTTAATAACGACCATCTGAATAAAGATTATGAGTTTAAAAAGAAAAAAAAGGACACATACTCCATCCGGTTTTAAATTATTGACACCATTGATTTTTAACATCAATTTGACCATTCATCTTATTCAAAAAAATTGTTTCAATATATAAAATTATTAGTTACCATTTAAATTTCACTAATGATAAATCAAATAATAACAAAATTTTACACATTTGAACAAATTTTTTTAATAAGATAAAAAGTCAAAGTTGATGTTAAAAATCAACGGTGTCAATATTTTAAAATCAGAGGGAGTATATAAGGAGAGAGAGAGGTTTTACTCTCTTCAATCTTGATCCATACAAAGTGGAATTAAGAAACATCACGCACCTATACAACGCACTACACTGCCTCACAATTCACAAATTTACAGTGTGTTAACGAAAGAATAAGAAAGAAATTAACCCAAACAAGCTTAAGAAAAGTTGAAGAAACAAAGGGTACTGACAAAACTCAAACCAAAGCTACCGACACTGCCCACTTATTCCCCCTTCACGACCTTCTCATCAACTGCATTATCCAAATTGCGTCACCATATCAATATAACAACTCGTAGCTCCTTCGGCGATCACATTCCTTTCTCACCCTTTCTGCATGCACGTCGTCAATTAAGAATCCAACAAATTCCCCACGAAGCTTTCTCCTCATTTCTAATCATCGACCATCGCAGTGATATTATGAGCATGTGGCTAGCTAGTCGTCAATGGAAGGGTGGTGATCGGCCCACGGCCAAAAGGGCGGCGGCTCGTCGACGCCGCACAGGAGGTTGCCGAAGCTGGCTGTTTCCGGAGCCTGGACGCCGGCGCCGGCGCCGTTGCCTTGCTGCTCGATCTTGGGGCCCGACGAGCTGTGCAGAAGCTGGTCGATGTCGACGCCTGCGGTGCGGCCTGCGGAGGGGTAGAAGGGGATCATGCCGCCGCCGTTGCTGGCGTGCTCGGGGTGGTGGTGCGCCGGAGGATCCATGCTCCCCTCGGACGGCGGTGTGCGCGAGATGTCGAGGTTGATCTCGGAGCTGTTCTCGCTGCGGTTGCTGCAGGACGCCTCGGTCTTCTTATTCAGGTTGATCAGCTCGGAGCCGGCCTCCCTGCCGCCCTTCAGCGCCAGTATCTGCAGCTCCTCATAGAGCACATAAAGCAGATTCATTAGGTGGTATTGACATGGCAACAATGCGCAGACAGATACTGCAAGGAGTTTATGATAATTTGCATTTGTATCTTCTGATAAAAAAAATCAGAAGTCTGCGTGCTCGAATTCCAATCATACCGCCACTGATTGCATCAAAGTTTCTTCAAGGTACAGTGGACACATCATTGCAAACCTAATCGAAAAGCAAAGGCATACACAACACACATGCATACGCTCTGAGACGAGGCACAGAGATGCCGTGCGTCCGAACGATGCAAAGCTGCCATGGTGAATCCATCGACTACGTCAGCAACAGCACCTTCGTCAGCAGACTAGCTTGACGAGAGAGAGAGAGAGAGAGAGAGACCCGGTGCGGTGGCAGCGGCCGCGCTGCATATTCTGCTGCTGGCTTTTCCAAAAGGCCTCTCGCTGCCCCGGCTTTGCGGCAGCAAGATTCCACAAAATGCAGTCAGTACGTACTACGCGCGCAGGTGAAAAGGCAGCGCCGATTGCCGCCGCTTCCAACAGCCTTTTTGCTGCGAGCACTGAAACCCACATGGATCCTAGCTCGGCTAAGGTAAGCCTTGACATCACCTACCAATCATTGAGCCACCCCGCAAGTTAAGCCACGCTGCTGAACAGCTCCAGCAGATCAACAGCTAGCGCCATGCGGATCATGAGCAAGTACTAGATCCATGGCTTAAGCTAGCCGCCGGCATTGGTCCATGGTTATTAGATCGATGCAGAGAAGGGGCTGATTGTACCTCGGCCTGCAGCTTCTTGTTCTGGGAGAGAAGGGCGTCGTTGTCGGCCTGGACGGCGTCGAGCTGGCGCTTGAGCGCGTCGTAGTCCTTCTCCAGCTGCTTCGTCTTCCACCGCGCGCGGCGGTTCTGGAACCAGATGGCCACCTGACGCGGCTGCAGGCCCAGCGCGCGCGCCAGCTGCAGCTTGCGCTCCGGCTCGAGCTTGTTCCCGAGCTCGAAGTTCTTCTCCAGCGTCCGCACCTGCTCCACGTTCAGCCGCCGCTTCTTCTCCCCCGCCTGCGAACCGTCGTCCGACAGCTCGTCCTCGTTCGCGCCGCCGCCGCCGCCGCACCCGTTCACCTCGTCGCCGCCTCCGACGTCGGCACCGTACATCGGCCGCTTCCCGAGCATTGGCGCCATACCTGCACAGCCATGTGAGGGGGCGGATCAGTGTACGTAGCCAGAGGTGGTTCGCTAGTGAACGATCGATTCGCGAGAGGGTTGCTGCCGTGGAATCAACTGCTGATCCGTCGATGTGTTTGTGCGTACCTCGGAAGTCTTGTAGGGAGGGGCATTGGGAAGAAGCGAGGAAGGGATTGTGGTGAGGATGAAGGGGAGGCGGAGGCAAGTGGTGGTGGTGCTGGTGGTGTTCTTGAGGGTCATGATCCGGGGGCGCCTGCTGCATTTGGAGGAGGAAGTTTGGAGGGAAGAAGGGCGGGGAGGACGCCATGCCATTGCTGGCCATTAGCCTCATCGAAGGAGGAGGGCAAGAAGGAGCATGGGGGGAGTATTTGAGAGAGAGAGAGAGAGAGAGAGAGAGAGAGGTGAGGAAATGGAAATATAACAGGGTGGTGGCCACTATACAAAAAAATGTCGTTTATTAATAATCAAGAAAAATATGTCAAAAATAAAGGAAAATATCTGTGAACTGCTTTGTTTTGGCATCATACTGTAAGATATGGTGCTAATTGCTCTGGTTTTGTTGCGCACACAAGTTTTTACCCTATACAATATTGATTTGCCATTTTCTGAAAAAAATACTATTAAGAACAGGCAATGCAAATGCTCAGTAAATCTAAGGCATGCAGAAGCTGCCAGACGGACGAAGGACCATCTTCCCAAAAGCTAACCCTAAAAACTAGCAGGAGTCTAGTGTCAACTGTTCCTTTTCTCCTTTATGTAGAATCTACAAAAAATTGATGGAACCCTCTTTCCCTCAGCCTTTTGATGTCCTTTTCATGTGTCTTCCTAAAATCTTACCCTAAAATCAGGGGAAGCATCAATTCACAACAATCTTGGTTAATTAGCTCCTGCAAAATTCATTGCTGCCATCCGTTCTCCAGAATACATACATACTACAGATGTTTTTTTTAAAAAAAAAATAGCGGTCAAGTTATGAACTCCAAAACTGGCACGTCCCACACATGTGTGGTGTAGATGGTATAGCTCTGATGCGAAGCGTGCGCCAATGATCTGGAGGCGTTGATGAACACCTCATGTGTGCGTAGGTGACGGGTGTGAATGTGTGATGCACGCGTCCACGCTGGAGTCGCAAATGGATGACGCTGGCTAGATTGTGGCTTGCGTTAGCCCCCTCGTGGCCTCGCCCACGCTCGTTAACCACCAGCTAGCCCATCGATCGGTACGTGCTGTCCTTGCGGGGTTGCTCCATCACCAACCGTCGATCGATCTCTGCGACTGTGCCCGTGGGGCGTTCACGTATAGCTCGGGGAGCGCACGTCCATGCTTACATACATGTACCTGTAAAGGAAAATTGCCCCAGGATTACGTTTGATCCATTGTTTTTGCTCCGGTAATCGCTGTTCGTGACGCTACAGCAACCTACGGATCGGAGTTGCTGCAGCAGCGGTAGTGCAGCGTACACGGCTCGTGGGTGCGGGCCCACCACTTCCGGTGCTCCCCTCCTTGCTTGCCGGGCGCCGGCGTTCGTGCGAGGCCACAGCCGCACATGGTCCTGTTCGTTCTCCCAGCTGCGCGCTGCTTCCACTTGGACTCTTTCGTCCTCCCTCTCCCTCTTGCGCTCGCGCCGGGCCACGCTGTTTCTCCATCGTTCATAAAAAACGGTGATAATATAAAAACAAAAATAGTACAAATGTAATTAAGATATACGTTGCGACAGCGTATTATGGTGCAGAGTCAGGATAGGTCGACGGCACATTAATTTATTTATAGCGCAGCGAATAGAAGAGCGCTTCGTCTTCGTGTCGTGGGTGTGCAGCTAGCCAGGCCCTTTTCTTTTTCTGTTTTTGCGTGGTACAGTAGCAGCCAGCCACAACCTCCTGCTGCGCGCATGTTCTAGCTAAGCTCCACTTGCGCCAACGACCAAGGATTGTTAACTGAGTTTCAAAAAAAAAAAGAGGGATTATTAACTGCTAGGAGTACAAACTAGGCTTGTGCACGTGACAAATGGTGGAATGGAATGTCTCCATCAGCAGGGTTAATAAAATCAATATACGATGATTAATTGATCCGTGTTACCGTCAATCCGTCATTGGATATTACGAAGTACAAGACTGCAGATAAGATTGCTGTTTAACCTTCGTTGCGCAGGCCCGTCAGTGGATCCACATTGCCGATCCGGCCCATGTATTTGGGAACAGAATAGCGGGCGCGTCCGGATTTGATTTTAACGGCTGGGCTGCATAAGATGTCTATTCATTGCTACAGTAACATTAGCTTTTTTTTTTCCCCTTGCCGCCGCAGCTGTTCCTGGCTGTGGAGTAGCTGATCCGAACGGAGCCAGTATCGTGTGTAAAACTGCCCAATAATTCATAACTGGGCTGAGCATGCCAGAATTTCCCAAAGCTGCTACTCCAGCCTGCTACTACTGATTATCACCTCACAACATTGCCTAAGCCCAACGAGCAGAACCGCTCGCGCTGCAGTGCAGTCAGTCCAGTCACTACTCACTAGCAGGCAGCAGCCTCCTAGTCCTCTGGCTAGCTCGCGCTGTCGCAGAACAAGAGAACGGCGAGCCGAGAACACGATGGCGGCGAGCTGGGCTCGCCGTCGGGCCCGAGAGCGAATCCGGCACGTGCGAGGCCAGCGGAGACGTGCGGTTCGTGTGCTCTACGAGGTGTGGTTGGGAAGCTGCAAAGTTTAGGGTCAATTTTTTATTAGTCATTAATTTTTTTATTTTTTATTAATAACTCAAAAATTTTAAATTTTTTATTAACTACTAATATTAATTTTTTTATTTGTTACTTTTATATATTTAGAGACTTAAAAAAGATTTATTTGTCTTTTAATCATTTTTTACTAAATTTTCTTATTATCTATTTTAGTTATAGGAATCAACTTTATCAAAAAATTTCACATTATGACTCACGAGATTAAAAAGAAATAAAATGGTTCAGATTAAATTTAAAAATTTAAATTTGAATATGAATTGTATGTAAAAAAATTTTCTTGAGAAATTTTAAATGCATCAAAAAAAAAACATCCACCAAAATGAGTAATGATAAAATATAGAAAAAATTGAAAGAATGACAGAATAGTTTTTTTAAGGTCCTAAATGTATAAGAGTTGCTAATAAAAAAATTAAGATTAATAGTTGATAAAAAATTTTAAATTTTTGAGTGGTTGATAAAGAAACACAAGTTAATGGGCTAATAAGAAATTTATCTCAAAGTTTACGTGGACGACGACGACGGGTAGGAGGAGGGGCCGGTTTGAAGACAGAAGACGACGTGTCGGACGGCGGCAGGTTCCGGAGGTGCCCACCTCGTGAGGTGCCCCTGTTTGCCGCTGCTGAGAAGTTTGCAGTTTGGATGGGCAACGTGACTGGTTCAGAATATTTTGACGTGCGACGTTATGGTAAGTACTCTGTTCGACAACATTTCAGAGTACTAATAGCACTTTATTTTTTTAGAGAAAAACTAGAGAGACCTAGTCTCTGATATCAAGTATTTCAAATTCCGAAAATTGCACTTACATACTGCTACTGCACATTCATCCATTCACCAAACCCTTTGTCCCAGATCAGTCTGCTGCACGCACGGCAGGAGCAAGCCCAGCGCTAGCCACTGATCAAGCGAGCATTCACAACGCACCAGCCAAACCAACCTACCGCTAGTGGAGACCAGACCATGGTTACCGGCTGGCGATGGACGCTTACTCGCCGCACTTGCCCTGCCCCCCCAGTTACAAACTACTAGCAAACTGACACGCAGTTCGTTCCTTCGTTCCTTTTTATTCTGTCACGTCTCAAAACATACATCAACTCATTTCTCGCCGTCCCGGCGCGGCACGACATTCCGCCGTGCGCCGGCCGGGTGGCGTCGGTGCGGGGCGGCGCTCAGTGGCCCCCGCCGCTGACGGCCCGGAACTGGCGCTTTGATATCTTGGGCAGCAGGAACAGCCCGGCGACGGCGCCGATCAGCGCGAAGCCGGACGCCAGACCGAACGCCGGGATGTTGCCCTTCCCGAACAGCGCGTCCCACGGGCCCGCGCCGAGCGCGATGATCACCTGCGAAACCAAACACCGGTTGGAGCCGTGAGCGCACCGCGCAAGGACGGAACGTGTCAACCATGATCTCTGTCTTCGGTAACAGAGCAATGCTGCTACGGACCTGAGGGATGACAATGGAGATGTTCAGGACGCCGGTGCAGAGCCCTTGACCGCCGCCTTTGGTTGCCGCTAGCTGCGCCGTCACCGCGAACGGGACGCTGTACAGGATCTGCGTCGTCGAGCAAGAAGAGTTCAGAACTCCGTCAGCGCCGGAAGCAACAAGGGTTCATCATGAAATTAAGTGACTCGATGCTTACAGCGAGAGGGACACCGAGGAAGGCGAACAGGACGAGGGCCACGGCCTTGATCTCCTTGTTGGCGGTGATGGCGTCCTGCACGTAGCCGTGGAAGTCCTTGAGCGACCAGTAGCTGATCAGCGCGGTCGCGGCCATGGAGATGCAGACGAGCACGTTGCTCGACACCCAGACGATTCTCGGGCCGAGCTTCCGGCACATCGGCTCGATGCAGAAGGAGCTGAATCCTAGAACGATCTGCATTCGCAGCCCAAAAAACTCGGGGTCAGACATCAAGAAGTGGACAGAAGTCGGAGCAGCTGGGATTGTGAAAAATGTGTCTTACAGAGTTCAGTAGCAACCCGAACGCGCCTATTCTTACACCTTCGTTAAACGCGGCAATCTGGGCATCGGTTCCCTTGGGGTCACCGTGGTAGATCTCACGGCCCATCCAGTCAGTGTCGTAGAGGATGAACGGGAACCATGATAGCTGGTATTCACAAGGACAAATTCTGAAGTCAGTACTGACTCGTACTGAACACCATGTAGTGAACTAACAACGGATAAAAAATTGTAGCATTCAGAAATCGTTAAGTACCCAGGTGAGTCCAGTCACAAGGAGCACGGACGGCATCCCAGGAGGCAAGTTCTTGAAGCCCTTGAAAACGGCAAGTGGCCCCGTAGGCTCAGCTTCAACCTGACCGTTAGCTTTTGTTGGGAGGTTCTTGTTCCCCTTGTATGGCACTTCCTTGGCGAAGATCAGGGTTACAATCAAAGCGAAGGTAAGGAACAGCTGCAAACACACACGCAAAAAGGCAAGAGCCCAAGTTTCAGCATGTTAATCTAGTAGAAAACAAAATGCACTGTAACGTAAGGGAATTATGTAGTACAGTAAAACTTACCACTGCCACCAGAAATGCACCTTTCAAGTTTGCACAAGCTTCACAACATGCTTTCGTCTGAAGGAAGGGGAACCATCTATGCAGAATTCAACTTGATATCAGCAAACTAGTTGGCAGAATTTTAGAGCCAGATAAAGTTCATATACAAGCAGACCCACTTACTTGTGCCAGTTGTTTGTGGAACCAGAAGAATATCCTAGGATGTTTCCCAACGCCATCCAAGAACAGAAGATTGAGTTGGCTGCACTAGGGCCATGCTGACCTACATATTCATCAGAGAATCAGGGTGCAAATTCACAACAGCAATCATAGTGCTAGTAAACTCTGAATTGAGATATCCATGAAAACTACCTGACAAATCGGCCATGAGAGCACGTGCGGGACCCTGAAAGTTCAATGGAAAGCCTTAGTTTAATAATAACCCATTGTTAGATTAATCTCAATTACTGTTCATGTAAATACACTCACTTGCACGGTGTTGTTAGAGAAGTCAAGAAGCCAGAATCCCAGCACGTATACAATTGCCGCGTGCCAACGAGGACCATGGTAGAGACTGTATTATTACATCAAGTGTCAGATCATCAGTTGCAATTGATGCCGGTTATGAAGGTAAAACGGATAAACAATCGCCCTTATGTAAACCAGCTTAATTACCTGCAGTCTTCCTTTGTGTCTCCCAGAGCAACTCCAATGTCTGATGAAAATCCGACAATTATAACCTGCATAACAAAGATTAAGGAATACAGATTAATTAATCTGTAAAGTTAAAGAAAAGATCAACAGTACTACTCCGTTTTAGGAGGTTCAGTGGTCCTTACAGCAATACAAATCAGCAAACATCCTATCAGGATAAAAGGCCTCCGTCTCCCCCATTTCGAAGTGCACCTATCACTGTACAGACCGACACATGGTTGAACCTGCAGCGTTGGGGAAGGATCATGGGTGAGCACTCAAAGGAGCTATATGTCAACGCAGTGGAGTAGTACTGTATTGAGCCTTTTCACTCACCACTAAGCCAGCAATAGGACCACATAGCCACATGAATGAAGTAAGCGCATGCGAAAGTCCCAGAGTCTGCAAAAGTACAGGCAAAAAATTCAGTGATCAGTGGACGAAAGCTAGTGATCCTACTGCACAACTAATCCAGTTTGCATATCACAGCAAAGTGACCAGTCTTTTTTTACTTGTAACTGGCTTTGAGCCTGACAGATACAAAAACCTTTTACAACAATACAAAAGCCCGGTTTCGTTAAGTACTTTCTCCGGTTTTAAAATATTGATACGTTGATTTTTTATATCAATTTTGACACCATTCGTCTTATTCAAAAAATTTGTTTAAATATGTAAAATTTTATTATTATTTGTTTTATCATTGATGAAATTTAAATCACAACTAATAATTTTACACATTGGAATAAATTTTTTGAATAAAACAAATAGTCAAGTTGACGTTAGAAGTTAACGGTGTCGATAATTTAAAATCGGAGTGAGTAAAAAGTACTCCTGCTAACCTAGTGAAACCATCAGTAAACTGCATATTGCTACTTCCCGTCAACAGTTCTGAACCTGTGCCATGGTTCAGTGGTGTCATCTTCAGTTTTAAGTTCCATTTTATTGTCTGCCTGTGGCGAGATAATTGGAGTAAATGGAGAGGGAATATATCTGACCTAAAAGCTCCGCTATATCTTTGGGGGCCTTTGATGCTAAAGAAAAACAATGGAATTTTGAAACAAAGGAAATAAGGGATTTTGGTGCAAAGGAAAAACTAATTAAGGAATATATGAGCAAAGTAAATATAAAGAAACTATATTAAGATTTCAATCCTTCAATAATTTTTCTGCATATATCCTTTGGAATAAAGTTATCTCATCTGGAATATGAGCTTTATGGAGTAAAATATAATATTCTTTTTTGAGTGAACAGAAATATAAGATTCTTTTTTGAGTGAGTGAACAGAAATATAAGATTCTTGAATTTACGTGTAGACCTAACACGAAGTTGGACATCGTGGAAGGGGACTTTTTTTTTTCGTTGCAGACATCCGTGCCTTCCAACAACTGCATTTTGTGCGGAATCTGACCACCACCGCCTTGTCCATGTTGCATGGTGCGGTTGGTGCCGTGCCAGATCAAAAACCTGAAAGATGCGCCTGCCCATGTACACCAATGACCAACCGGCTCGTCGTCACCTGGCTCGAGATGGCCACGGCACGGCGCGCATAAACTTTAGTGTACCCAAAAAGTGGCCCGCCGACTAGGCGTTATCACCCGGCCCACAATGATTCCGGCATTCGATTCCGGCGATGAACATTCCGGATCGGGACACTTCATTCCGGCAGGCACGTTGCCGAGCCGTGTGGACCGGCCGGCGCTCACGCACGTTGCGCGTTCGAGTTCGTGCCTTTCCTTCTTCAGAACAACTCTGAAAACGATGGGGTGAACACCGGAACTTTGGACGGTGGACTGGTGCCAGTTATGGCGCCCGGCCTGGTGCAACGTGATCCAGTTCATCTACGTCTTGGTTTCTTTGTAAGGTTGTCATGCGTCAGTGGTTTGAGAGCGAGAAGCAGTTACAGGTATAGGGACAGGGACACTCGAGGGTTGGGACAGTGTTTGATAGATGAGGACACTGCCGACTAATGGGCTAGTTGAAGGCGTTGTAACACGCCATGCTTGAGACAGTGTATTTGAAGCATAATCCAAGTGTACTACCAGTAGCACAACGACCCTGTCGAGTGTCGACTACTCCTGGACTAGCTAGTCCGCATCAGCAGACTCGGACGTGACGAAAGACGTCCCGTCTCCATGTCCCCGAGTGCACCAGGAAACGTTAACCTCCAAAGTGTTTGCCTATTTGGCGCTTTGTTGATCAGAAAAAAAAACTTATGGTGCAGTTATTTGTTGATCAGAATAAAACTTGGGGTCCAGATAATCCTACATGCATATCATCTACTCCCTTCATTAGAGAGTGAACTAGCTAGTACCACTATCAGAACATCATCAATTCAAATACCAAAGTGGTAACTTACCACCGAAGATGACTACTGAGAGCAAAAAAAATTTAATTAATTGGTGAAAAATAGGACGAAGAACTAAATCAGTTAGCACTATTCGTTTGCTGTTGCTGACATTTTATGCCTCACACAGACGGATGCGTCCGGAAGGATAGCGATGCAAAACATCATCAAAGACAGATTTACAACAGGCATCAGATGCACGTTTGGCTACATGCGGGTCTAATAACCACAAGTTTTTTTTAGTTTTCTCTGGGAAAGAGCGTCCACTATTATGTAAAAATAAACATAGACGAGCTCTTTTTTGTTAAGTGGAAGTACTATACCATACACCCAAGCCAAAACTAAAGCTATTTTCATTTCCTTTTACCCTGGGCCCAAACTTTGGAGACGACGCAGTATACGCCGCACCGCTCGTCGTCCAAGCGCGCGTTGCGCGCCAACACCTAACTTTTTTTTTTTTGCGTGAAACAAACGTCTAACGTATTTGTAATCTCGTACGCATACATGCATGCATGCAACAAGCGCAATCGTCGCATACGTATAAATACCAGTCGTTGCACAATAGACCATGACAACATGAAGGTAGATGTGTGGACGGGAAAATTAATTAATTAACGAGGCGACGTCATATACCTGGACGTAGGGCGTGAGGAGCGACAGTTGCAGCGCCCACCCGTACTGCACGCCGCCGGCGACCATGCCGGCGAGGATGAGCCGGCCGAGGCTGATGGGCACGGGCGGTTCCGCCATCTCGGTGGCGGCGGCAGCTCCACCGCCGGCGCCGCCGCGGACGCCCACCGAGAGCTCGAGCTCGCCGTCGCCGCGAGGCGCCATGGCACCACGTACGGCTCGCCGATCGGTCGGTCACCGCCGGTGACGGTCAGGCGGAGGAGGGAAATTAAGACGGCCGATCGATCAGGGGGATCGGAGAAACAGGGCGCCTGGAGTCTCGGCAGGAGACCTGGAGAGACGAGGACGGGAAGGGGGAGGCGCGTGTGTGAGCGAGTGCCCGTGGAGTGAGGAGGGGCTAGAGGTGGAGGTGTGAGAGGTGTTCGGAGCGAAGCGGGCGAGATGGTCTGGCATTTAAAGGTCGCGCGCGCTCTCGGGGGCTCAGCTAGCTCAGCTCGCGCGCTCGCTCGCTCGTTCTTGTGGCCCCGACCGACCGGCCGCGGCCCGGCTCGGCCCGTAGCCCGGATGCGGCCTCTCGTCCACCCACGCTAGTACGCTACTGCTGCTACTGCTAGAATCACCCTGCCTGCCACTGGCAACGCTACGGTCACAGGCACCGATGCACGCCTTATCCGTCTCCGGCACGCATCTCCCTCCCTCCACGTCTACCTACGGCAGCTCCATCCGCCATGCACCAGAAGATTTGTTGCTCTGCTTCTCCGGCTCTGTTCTAGCTTGTGCTGCATGCCCACGCCGTTCGACGTCGACTGCTCGGCAATGTCCAAAAGGCAACCACCACTTTTTTCGCCTCAACAATTCTCGTTCGGCGTGTTCCGCAAAGTCCACCGTCCTCTGCGTCCCGGGCACGCACAGTGACGTGCCGAGCGACTACTGATCACAACCCGAACGGCCTGGACGGGAGCCTCTTCGCGAACGTCAGTACTGTAGTAATACGCTCCTTGTGCTTTCATGTGGTTCAGACTTCAGAGTCAGAGGACCGGCTCCTGGCGCGTGCAAGAAACGGCCGTGAACTGCGACGAAGAACAGGGCGGTGCGTCCACCGGGGCGATGATCGGCGCGACACACGTCGGCCTCTCCGATTCATTGACCGCGGTCTCGCTCTTTTCCGCATTTTCCTTGGGTGCACATTAATATGTGCTTGGATGGAGTCGTAAGTTGTTCCTATCTTATAGTGAATAATGCTAGCAGGAATTGTTCCAAAAAAGGGAATAGTTATGGCAGGAATTTAATTGCAAGAGTAGTACGTAATACTCTGATGGAAGAATGAGACTAGGAATCGGTTTCTTTCGACGAAATTCGAACGTTATTCGAGACGAAGCAGGCGCCACTTGTCAACTAACCAAGCAACACTTGTCTCTCAGATGGCCACTGAGACATAGTATTGCAGCATACGAGCGTAGCGCCATCAGGCACACACGGCAAGGGGACATGGGTGCCACGACCGTGAGCGCGCACTGATCGCATAACAAGAGCCGGATCGAAGCATCAAGCATTTACCTGCCTTGACAGAGAGAGATCAGACGACATATGGCGCCCAGACACAATTGGTAGTATACGCTTTGCTGATAACATGCACGTCATGTTTACGGATAAACTAATGCTAACATTGATTTCCAAAGAAGATGTAGGCGTTTTAGAGGCGGGAGCATACATGGGATGACAGGGACGGACCACCCAAATGAAGATGCCACGAATTGATCCGTGTAGGCATGTAGCTACACCCCCCACACGCTGGAGTCAACAGCATGCGAGTACTACAACAGTTAATGTAATCCAGTTCCTCGCGATGCATGCATCCCCGGCCCGGATCAAAGGCAGCAAACAGGGCGCGGTCACCGCATGGATGTTTGCACGCAGAAGCAGCAAGGTTTCTACTACTGCTATCGTCTCTTCATCAATGTCCTACACATCACCGTTTTCTGTGAGTTTGAAAGTGCGTGATGGGTTCAGAAAAGCAGTGCTCGTTCTATTTGCAGACACTACTTACATCGCGACAGATATTTCCACGGACACTTGAAAAAAAAATCTAGCTGTTGCACGTGGTAAAGCGTCCTGGTGGAACCATATGCGTTTAGGCCAGCAGGTGCGAGAGCAGATAAGTGAGACAATAATATCCAGATGGAACCGGATACATATCTATAACAAACAAACAAAGAAACCTGCTACTAGTAAGTACTAAATGGTAGAGTGGTGGTGGCAAGTGGCCCTGGCGACGGAAGCGGATGCTAATTTCGCAGATTGCTGCTAGTACTAGCTAGTGCTTGCCGGCGGGTAGGCGCGCGATGAGATAAGCCAAGGCCAAGCGACCGAGCTGGGAGGAAGAACACATGCAACCGCGCAGCAGGGAATATGATATATCAATCATTCACCCGCGCGATGGCGAGAGAATTCGGGAATGGAATAACCCCGCACCAGGCGAGTGATGGATGCAGGCAGCGAGCGAGCTTTATGCGCCCAAACTTTGATGCCCATGAGCACCCGATCCACGGGGAGACAGCGAACACCGGATTATTAGACACGACATTAGCGTGTGCTGTGCTGTGCGCTTTTCTCACCTGTTGATGATATTCTTTTTTTTTTTGATTAATTTGATATATACTATTCGGGTCTATATGTCATTCATTTACAGTGTCCATCTGTCATTTGCGGCTTTTCCCGTGAGAAACTTCTCGTGCTGGAATGGAGAAGATTAATGTTAATTCTGATTAGTTTATTAGACAATCTCTGTGTGTGTGTGTGTGTGTTGCGCTGTGTTTCTTGAAGTAACGTAATCCGATCGACGTGCAAGTCAAAACTGGGCATGAGTGACGAAGAAGAGGAGAGGCGATCGAGTGGGCGAGCTAGTGGGTGGACGCACGAACGAAACAAGCGGCCGCGGAGTCAGCCACATCACCCAGCGCTCGGTTTCACTCCTCAGTGTGCTCACTCACCGTTGCAGACGCAGGGTTCACAACTCACAAGAGAGGTTTTGCATACCGAGGCTGTAGCTACACATCAGGCCTCCATTATCGAGGAGTGAGTTAAATCACCGAAGGGGATAAGGAGGAATGTGGTTGGCGTTGGCGCTTGCCAATGGGTTCGGGCCTCGTCGTCGTCTCGTAGCCTCTACCACCACGCCGATCAGCCGTAGTAGCGCGCGTGCCCAACGCGCTTGCGTGCGGTCCTGCAACCCAGCCGGGGATAAGGATTTGCGGATTTTCTTCTGGCCGAAGGATTCATACAATCATACTCGAGGAGTAGTAGTGCTGCCCGTGCAACCACGGGTGTGACCTGCGTGCGCCCGGTCATTTTCGAATCCTGCGGATTCCGAACAAAGGGGGCGCGGTATTGGGACAGTTTAGATGCACGTACCAGTATGTGGCCGCGGCGCCGGATGCCGGATGCCCAGGCCTGCCGGGTAGAGAAGAGAGTCGTCGAGTGGTGGGACGATGGATGGTGGGAGGGAGACGCGAGCGAAATGGCATCTTCGTTCCTTCCTCCCGTCCGCCGCCGCCTCCGTGACCGCCCCCACCATCGGAGAAGACGTGGACGTGCCGCGCGCCCCGGTCGGTCCGTTCGTTTCGCGTCTGCTTCGACTCCGCGTGTTTGGTGGTGGCGGTAAGAGGCCGGAAGAACGGGACAAGCGCGCCGTCGCGCTCCGCCCTGACTTCTTGCCGACCTGGGAGGTGGTGGTGGTGGTAGGAAGGATTCACACACGCGGCCCAATTCGTTGCTCTCCACCTGGGCGCGCCGCCGGAATTTCTCCTCTCTGGCTGGCGCAATACCAGCGGCCCAGCATCTGCGGCATAACCGTCACCCCGGCCGGTTTCCTTGCTTGCCACATTGCGTCGGTAAATGGCCCAGCAGTAGGAATTGATGGCCCCGCGGGACGCTCCGCGCGTCTCATCGAGAGGACCGACGTGTCAGCTGGTTTAGGGCGTCAGGTGATCCGGCTGCAGCTCCAGCTCCAGCATGCGATGTGCCGAGCTGCGTACTGTAGCGACCAGTGCCTAGATATGTGCGATCGACCTCGTCGTTCTGCTTCATTTTTGACTAGCGAGAATAGGTAAGTAGTGCTAGCACCGTAGCACGGGACGGAGGCACGGATCGGAGCTGGATCCGCGGAGAGGTAGCAGAATCAGCCGGGTTCGTTTTAAAACGGCATCAGGATTCAGCAATCAGGGTCATCTCCCTGCTCTCATTTCATGCTGCCCCCACCTACCAGGAGACGTGCAATTGAAAAGGTTATCGGATCGTTTTATCTCTGCTGCTAAGCAGATCGCTTCAACGGCCCACGTAATTTTAAATGCAGAGATCACACCGATGTACAGTAAACATCCTTTGGTTTCCCTGCAAAGCGCTTAGCCTAGCTACAGGTTAACTGACAGTCACAGTCCGCAAACTAGATGCTCTGCACACACTACATTTCTTTGCAGAAGCCAGAAGCATCTCATACTAGCTAAGCTGTGAGGAAGCAGCTTATACAATACAGCTGTTTATTTCGTAATTCTAATAAGGCTTCGAGGCCTTTGTAAGTTAACGACTAAAACAGCGTCCAGAACATTTGCATCTTCCTCCTGTATCAACGAAAAGAAGGCAGGGCCCAAGAAATTTCCGGCGCCCAAAAAGGCAGCAACAACACACATTAAGGGCCCACTAACAAAGCTCTCAGCTTCTAATTCTCAAACAGAATCAGATAAGCTCTGCCAACATTGTTTTTCAAAACTAAAAAGCTGAAAGCTGAAAAAAAAATTATCCTAAAAAATCAAAAAGTATCACTTTCAACTATCAAAATCACTTCACAGAAAAATCAAAATTATATCCAACGAATCAAAAGCACAGTAATGCCGAAGGAGGTCCTGAGGTGGCACGTGCCGTCCTCTGCCTAAGTAGTGTGGCAAGAAAAAACACAGTAACCATGTAACCTTTGCACGAATCACCATGGTTTTAACATAATAAGTGCTCTATTCGTCTCAGAATAAGCGTTCATTTGATTTAGTCATTGTCTTTGACTAATGATTTCTATAAATATATATTATATTTAATATATAAAAAAGTATACTATAAAAGTATTTTTTATGAAGAATTTAAAAGTAAAAAACTAAGTTTTTAAAGTTAATCAAATCTATAGTAATCATTGATCAAACTAAATGACACGAAACTCAAACAAACGCTTATTTTAAAACGGAGGTAGTGAACAAAAAAAAAAAAGATAGTCCTAGAGGCTTAGGTGGTGACACGGCGACAGCAAGTACGTAGAAGACTAGTACATGGCGAATTAGGTAACCTGCCTGTCGAAGAAACTACTCGTGATCACTCTAATTAGTTTATGATCGCTGGAACAACTGAACAAGGGTCTCTCGCTACATTAGCAGGCTACGGATGATCGCCTCCTGCGCGCTGCTCATGTCGGACGTCGCCAGCAGCTCCGACAACCTCTCGCTCAGGTCATCCACCTCCCGGTGCAAGCTCCTGATGTAGTTGCAGGTTTCCTGCAGGACCCTCGCAGATGGCACCTGCATTGTTGGAGCAAAGAGGAAAAGACATCAGCTCAATATGATGACATCCGATGCAGATTATTTTTGAAGGGTGAGTAGGCCACGCAATGCGATTGTAGAAATGCATGGCAAAGTTGATCAGTTCAAATAATTGTAGAAGCCATTCAACTCTGACTGGCAATTTTGACCAATGTGGTGGTTGTAACAACTAACAGATCAACCCATGTAAGTTACTAGAACATGTCATCGATCTTCATGCAGCGAATGCCAAACGGTAGTGAATGACAATTACATACTCTAGCATTGCTCTGAAGGCGAGCTTCAGGGAGGAGGTCCTGTAACTTGGAGACGAGATCACTGATTTGCTCCTCAGTGATCCTAGATGAGCCAGATTGCCTAGACCGTGATCTCCGGCTTGACATCTTGAATTATGTTGTTGCCTAGAATTGATGTAGCAGTTGCTGGAGGTACATGCAAGGAAGGGCTACGGAGAAGTTTTAAGAGAAGTAAGACAACTGCATGGGAGCAAGAAACAGGAGCAGCGTGGTGGGTGTTAAATAGTGCTGGCTGCATAAGAACCCCAAAGAGCAGGCAAGGTAAGCCAGCTTCCCTTGGGGTTAAGATGCTAAATTCCTCCTTGAGATCCTGACCTATAGGGACAAGTACCATGGTGGAAAAAATAGTAGGTTCACAGATGAATGTAAATACTTAAGTTAGATGGAGAGGCCATACTGAGAAGCTTGCGGCAGTGTTCTTGTACTTGTCAACTCGTGCATTGCAACTGCAAGTGGGAAAGCCTCAAACCAACTGAAGATCAAGAAAAGCCAGTGAGGAAGCCGACTTGGAGCCACGCCTGCCATGTTACTTGACCTACCAAAATACATGGGTTTCATCACCCCCAAGCCTTAACAGATGCAGAGCAATAAGCAACAGTTTCTCAGCAGTTACTGATAGAACAGGTAGTGGGCAACTCTCTCTGAAAATGATGTACTCGTATGTGACACATCTCGTCTTCCTAATCAGCAGTAAGAATTGATGAAACAATAATGCTCTGAGAATTCTAGTCACTACTCAACACTCACTGCTACAATCAGTACACATTCATCCCAGGCACCGCATAATCTAACAGGCCTCTTGTGCTGACAAAGCTTGGTTTATGTATAGCAAAACAAGGAATTTGCACTTTCCATGAATATGATGAACCTATCAATGGACAAGAAAAATGATGAAACTAATGGCTGAGAAGGTAAAAGTAATCGTGCGATGAAGCGATTCTAGAGTGTTATATACCTAACACTGCATATCAGATTAACTAGTGTCATGAATCATGATGCTGATTACTTAAGAAACAGTTACCTAGTACATCCAGCTGCAAAAAAAAAAAAGGTAGTTGGTTCCATCCTAATTAGTGAACAATTTTGGAGGATTCCTCTTCTTGATAACACGATATTTCTCTGAGGATTAATATAATAACTTCATTGCCTTACCAAAAGGTCCAAAACATTATGATCTGCAAGGAGTTAGCTTTGAATGACTAGCATCGCATAATCACATAATTTCAGCTCCAAGAAGCTCTTAATAAGTTAAAGAAAAAGATGTAGAAACATAATACAGGTTGCAGTGAATTTTACTTGATTACCTTTTCTTAATTACTGAAAAAAACATTATACATCACCTATCCATCTAGTTTCCAAAGCTTCAAGACATAGTGAACCATGGAACCTAACGTGTGCCAAAACAGTACATGTATAAATCATATACTGAACGGGTCCTTCCAAGGAAACAAATGCCAGACAACTCAGAAGAATCATCGTGTGATTTGACCAGTCAATGCAACCTGTACAGAAGCTCTTAAGCGCAAGCACCAGCTGTACAAGCATTTGTTTTGCACTTTCAGTGACAAACAATGTTACTATGACATATACTAGCTCTCATAACCTTCAGAAGCCTATCAGACAAGAATTAAACAGCATGAGCTTATACTATGGCCACATGTAGTGCGTAAGTATTGTCATTGCTGCCAATCTAAAGTTTTCACATTATCGACAAATTTGAAGTGGAACATACTAAAAATAATATCAGAACAGGAACATTTTCCAAGCATTTGATTATTTAAATTTGATTGCCGTTTCTGTAACTCAAGCAAGTATATTAGTAGCAAAACAGCATACATACTTTCTAATATTGATCATGCATCTTCCATTATAAGCTTGATCAAGATCCATGGTTTCATGAATATTAGTAAAAACTTATGTGCCGTGGAATTGTGCAGTTGATTTGTAAATTGATAAACTGATTCCATGGTGTCCATTTTCATCAAGTAGCAGGGTGTGTGTTGTCATCCTCTAGGAAGAATACTTGTAATAAATTGATCATGACGAACTAATGACATAGCAAGATCACAATAAGTAGAGAAAAACCTCATTGGCCTAATTAAGATCTGATTAGCTAGCCAATGACTCCATACATACACGGTACAAATTCTAATTGTCTCTTGAATATTGAATTCACAAGATCCACTGCCACTAGCAACATAATCTTGGACCGTTAGGTGCTGCCTGCTTATTAAATTGATTCATTGACCCTTCCATAAAGTTAAGAGCCCTAGCTATGTAATGAGCATAATTAACATCACTAGTGTCTAACACCAATAGCAAGGTAAGCTACTTGCAAGTGATCATGTAGCTCTTTAAATATGATATTAATGCAGTTTAAAATGCTAAACCACCAATCAACATCTCAAGTGGGTGACAATCTAAGTGTATCCCGATGGCAGCATGTCTGACGGAGCCCATGTGCTGGATCAACTTGGCTCAAAACACTATACAGGTTGTCACGTGGACATGATTTTATTTATGCAGAAGCCCTTCGGCACCACTCAAGGACATGTACACACACAAACTAACAGGTGAGATCAATCTGATGTTCTAGTCTAGCTTGATCAAGCAAGAGAATCAAGAGTACTGCCGACCTACTAAATAATAGGCCAAGTAGACCTGGCCTACTAAACAAGTAGGAATCACATGCCTTACATCAGCATATAGCACTGCATTAACAAGCTTCCACATGCTTCACCTATTTTTATTCTATCACTCTGTTTGTCTGTAAAGTTTGAAAAGGTTTATGTGAATCAAGTAAATCCATATCACAGATCAACCAGGGACAGTTATGAAGCCGCATGGTTTGATACTGAAAAGATCCTCAAAAAGATGGTCCAGTTCATGAATGATTAGGATATATATAGGGTCATAAAGAGGTCTTTCCTGCCTCCCACCTAGCCATTAGTCAGGCAGTCCCTTGGATCTCCACCCTGCATGATTAAATTGTCTTGCTGATGAAAATATATATATAAAGATCTCAAATGGAATGTAGTCAGAATTCGTAAATCACTGGAACAGAGTGAAGTTCTGATTGCTGAATAAAGTTAAACATAAGTACAAACACTTTCAGGGATATAGTGAGGCAGACAAAGGGGATTCTTACTGAAGTTGAGGTTGCTATGCCAGAAGCTTACGCTATATGTAAAGGGTCTTAACCAGGCTTGGAAAACGACGGGTGTTACTCTGACACATGAGGTGTCATCTTATCTGGCAATACTGAAGGTCTGACGTCTTCAATGGAGAACACTGGAAATATACACCAAATCACCCCACTTCCAGGAAGTCCAAAACCTACTAGACGAGGAATATTGAAAACAAGAGCCCTGACAGTGTATCAATACAATATAGCTGTTGAATTAACAAGGAAAAGAATCCAGATCTTGCTGCAGAACCTCAACATGCTCATCATTGAAAGCTAAGATTATACTAAGGTTGGACAGTTGGTAGACAAGAAATAGAATAAATACTTCTAGACTAAAGCATCTGTTTGAGAGCATCTATGTGTGTAGGTATCCAAGCACGCGTAACTTTCCAGTTAAATAATAGGATTGTACCGAAGTAATGACTAATTACTGTAGATAAGGAAGTAAATACATCTCTGATCAAGCTGAGTGGGTTGTATGGATTGGGGATATATGTAGGAAATGAAACAACAGAGGGAACGTCAAGTGCATCTTGATACCTAAAGATTTTACCCCCTTTGATCCTAGTTCAGGTCTCCCTTCACTTCATGGCTATGTCTCTTGAGGATGAAAAAAGATTTTATCGACATTCCTGTGAATGCAAACATCACAATAAGGGCATACCCAAAGGCACCAGATTTGTACCCGCGCTCGAGAACACAGGAAGTTTTGGCCACAAAAATTAGCGCCATATAAATAAACTTAAACCAACACAAAAACTAAACAAGATATGAATATGACACCCTCCAAAATTGAAAAGGATAACGGAGACCTTACACGGTGAAACCCTAGTTAGGTAGGAGAACCCACCGCCATTCCTCAAAATCAATGCACAAAGTCATGACAGGGTGCCCATTTGGGGAGTCACACGGGAATCGCCGAGGAGAATCAGGAGATCACCAGAAATTTGCGGGAGAATCGGTCAATCCGAAGGAGAGAGAAGAGCGAGCGGAAGCGAAGTGGCCAGGCGAGGAGGAGCCTATGGAATCAGTTGGGCTTAATGGGTCAGTGGCCATTTATATGGGCTCAAAGTTGGGCGAGGCCTCAATAGCTGGCTCGACCCACGCCTCTCACGGCCTGCTCTCTTTCTGGGCTCCAACCCATCTTCTTCGCCGGCGGCGGCAAACAAGCCAAAACCCTAGCGCGGCGGAGCAGAGCTTGAGCCCGCTGCTGCATCCACCTCATTTCCCTCGAAGCGCAATCGATTCCTAGCCCCTCGTTTGTTCGGCCATGGCATCGGAGGACGAAGCAAATGCTGCAGCGGCAGCGGCGTCGGAGGGTGCGCCGGAGGCAAAGAAACAGCGGCGGAAGGGGAAGCACGACAAGCCCAAGCCGTGGGACGACGACCCCAATATCGACCGGTGGAAGGTGGAGAAATTTGACCCTTCGTGGAACGAGGGCGGCATGCTCGAAGTGAGCGCCTTCTCCACCCTCTTCCCGCAGCACCGAGGCAAGGACGTCCATCCTATTCCTACCCTTCCTCTTATTCTCTACAACGAGACGCATTTGATTTTGATTTAAGCGAACTAGTTGGTGAGGTCCTGCTTGTATTGATTGGGTGCAGAGAAGTACCTGCAGGAGGCATGGCCGATCGTAAAGGGCGCCTTGAAGGAGTTCGGGGTCACGTGCGAGCTCAATTTGGTTAGTGGCGAGTGATTGTGCCTTAGTGATTGGGTGGCGATATCATTCTGTGTTAAGCAATCGCTCTGAGGCCACTGCTGATGCGTGTGTAGGTGGAGGGATCAATGACGGTTTCGACCACTAGGAAGACCAGGGACCCCTACATTATTATCAAGGCCAGGGACCTCATTAAGCTATTGTCGCGAAGCGTCCCTGCACCTCAGGTACGAGTTTTGATCTCCAAGCCTCAAGGACCAAGGTGTAATCTATGTATACCATGTAGAGCTTGCTTTTACTTGTGTATGTTACCTAGTTTATCTGAGTGGAGTCAAGATTTGTTTGCATTCATTATAGGGCATAATTCGTAGTTCTCTTGTTTCATGACCGAAACTTACATGCAAGTTTAGTTTTTTTTTTATTCATTTGTTTCAGATAACTGAGTGGAATTGTTCCATTTAGCAACCTATACTGGTTTTTGCAGGCGATCAAAATACTTAATGATGAGATGAACTGTGACATTATCAAGATTGGTAGTCTTGTAAGAAATAAGGTGAGATTTTTATGTATGGTACAATAAATCATAGTATGAAGAACAATTCAAAGAATATTCATGCACCAGCAATAAAAAAATTCATGCACATGGTGTAGTAAATGATGGACCAAAAATGACCGCGCTGAAATCTATTCACCATTCAGAACATATCCAACAACATTTTGTTGTTTCTTTTGTGTGTGATAATCTGATCGTATTGCTTTCATTTGTTTGCTAGGCTATGGGCCATGGGTGCCTTAGTGTTCTATTGTCATAAGCATGTTTTTTTTTTCTAGGGGACATAAATATAGCTCATGTGACAATCTCTTTTCATCAATTTTTCTTATATATATAAGATTGTTGAAGACCATTTACCGCCTTTTGTATTATATATAAGATTGTCACATGAGCTACACTCTTTTGCCTCCTTAGTATTTATAGAATCTAAGTATGCACGCATTGTTTTGGTTAGCTACAAACTAGATTTACCTCCTCACTATCATTTACATTTTGTAATTACGTCTAACAAAGTCTCTGATGGGAGCCACCGTATGCTAGTGGTACTGAACTAGTTTGTTGCCTCAACCACTATGTCTCTTCAATTTAGTTTCATCTTCCTCCAGGCATTAATAATATGTAATCTATAGGAACGGTTTGTGAAGAGGAGAGAACGTCTTTTAGGCCCTAATTTATCTACCCTTAAGGTATGCAAGTTGATCTATTCCTATGGAAACCACTTTAATGACATTATAATCGTACGCACCTTTGTTGCTTACATCATTTTCTATGTCCTACAGGCCATTGAGATTTTGACTGTCTGCTACATCCTAGTGCAGGTTTTCCACAATTCCTCACTTTATGCCATGACACACTTTTCATTCTCTTACGTTTTTTTTTTGTTGCTTTATTGGACCTCCCTTTTTGCACCATTGTTAATGTTATTCATTACTTTTGTTTCCTTTCCAAATGAAAGGGAAACACAGTTGCAGCCATGGGATCCTTTAAGGGTCTGAAACAAGTTCGAAGGATTGTAGAAGACTGCGTAAAAAACGTGAAGCATCCAGTGTACCACATCAAGGTGACTGGTTTTGCCCTCGGTGTGTTATTTTCATGGAACTTTCGCATGAAATAAATTGTTTTTTTATTCATTGGTTAGTTTTCAACAATATAGGAGCTCCTAATCAAACGTGAGCTGGCTAAAAATCCTGCCCTAGCCACTGAAAGCTGGGATAGGTTTCTCCCGAAGTTCAAGAAGTAAGTGTCTCGCATCATCTTTCTGTTAAATGGTCCATTTCACGCATACTAGAAGTATCTGATTCCTTGTCCTTTAAATTGGTTCAGGAAGAATGTCAAGCAGAAGAAGCCTCATCAAACTAAGGAGAAGAAATCATATACACCCTTCCCGCCACCTCAACAGCCTAGCAAGGTAAAGTTCTAGTGATGCATTTTATTTCCATCTTTTAGTTCCTATCAAGTGTCTGCTTATCTTCATGACCATTATGCTAGTTTATTTGCTGTCAGCCGTCCATCCTGCAATTTCTACTTATGTCAGTCCATGCCTACATAAAATTTATTTAGTTTCATCGTATTTGTATGATCAGTATGATTGATTGTGTTCTACAGTCTACTAAAATTTAGAGTTAACACATCCATATCAAATTCCTTATTATCTTAAGTGTGTGGGCCAAGTAGCTAAAAGTTTACCATATTGTTTGCTTCTTTACTTTTGCATATTGTGCTCTGGATTGATTAGCCTTATTTTTATATAGATTGATCTTGCACTTGAGAGTGGTGAGTATTTCCTGAGTGACAAGACGAAATCAGCAAAGAGATGGCAAGAGAAGCTGGAGAAGCAAGCAGGGAAATCCGAAGAAAACAAAAGAAAGAGAGAGGCTGCATTTGTGCCTCCAAAGGTCAGAATATTTTTCCTGTTTAAGTAGTGTTTAATTCTCCCTCTCCTACTAATGTTTAAACATGCCTTGTTATATATTGCAGGAGAACACTACAGGTCCATCTGAAACTGACAAGACTGGCGCTGGCAATAATGAGATTGCCGATGTAGCCAAGTCCTTAAAGGTACACTGCTCTAGTTGTTTTTTTTTTGGGTGTTCAGCAACTGTTATTTACTGGTTTGGGAAGCATTGGCCGTTTTCTATTGATTACCACGGTCACTTATCATGGTGCTTGGTCCAATGTTTGTTTCCAGAAAAAAGCAAAGGATTTCAGAAAGAACGGGACCCAGGAAAACGTCGAACTCGAATCCTATCTCGCAAGCGCTGAAGAATCACTCCCAAAGAAGAAGCACAAGTCAACCAAGTCCAAGTAGCCACGATCTAAATGTCTTGTGACTGAAACTTGTAACGTGAGCCTTGAAAAAGTGATTAATTGAGCCATTGCTATTATTAGGCAGCCTTTATATATAGTTAGCAGTGCAAGTGTTGCTATTGACGAGGATAGAAAAAAAAATGCTCCTTTTGCGAGTCTGCTCGGTTTTGCTCTTGATGTGAAAGTTGCTCTTCACGTTTTTTATGTTGCTTGTTGTTGGATGGCGCTTCTATGTGAGAGGGAACATTGAAAGGTTTCGAGTCACCGTAATCATTTTTAGTAAAGACAAAATTGGTGGTTTCCTCAAGCTCAGAATTTGACTCTGATCCTTTTTTCTGATGCCGAGCAACAGGTTGTCAGGTTCCCCTTGCTGCTAAATTTTTGATAGTGCAGCATCTAGTTTTGAACTAAAGTTGTTGTCTTAACAACAATAACAATTTAAGAACGGATAGATGAGCACATATTAAGAGCATACTCCTATTTTTTAATTGTTGTCGTTGATTTTTAACTTTAATTTTGACTATTTGTTTTATTAAAAAATTAAAAATATTATATATTTTATTATAATTTTATTTATCATTAGAGTTATTTGAATTATAATTTAAAATTTTACATATTTGAACTAATTTTTTGAATAAAATAAATAGTCAGATTTGATGTTGAAAATCAAGGCGACATCAGTTAAGAAACTGGTTCGGGGTTCGCATTGGCTCAGTGCATAATTAGTCGGGCCAAAGACATTGTCACTACAAGTGCAGCATTTCGTCTCTGGAGTCTGGGCATGGTTATTCAGTTGGCACGGTGACTGCGCGTGCGGGCGGGCGCCCCACCCGTCGCCATCCGACCAGGTGGGCAGGTACTGGCAGGTAGCAGCCGCCAGCGGGCCAATGGAATCGCCAATAATCCTTCCATCCCTCGTCCACTCGGAATTCGCCGCGGCGCGAGCTGGCGATCGACGGATCGGACGCACGCGAGCTCCACTCCACGCCACGCAACCAGCACGTGAACCAGCAAACGCCAGCGCGTGCAGCTCCTTCGACAGACACATCACATACGGTCGTCGTCACCGATCCACCGTTCCGCCGTCCGCGTCCCTGCTCCGCCACCATCGACTGTCCTCTGTCGACGAGCAAGGTTTCCTGCCAGATCAGTTGGATGTGATCTCTATTTCTTGCAAAAGAAAAAGGAGTCACGAGTAGAGCACGGATGGACCACGCGAGCTAGTACTCCATGGGAATGGGGTGTCAGCAGCAGCCACCAGGAAGGCAGGATAACTAAGCCGACGCGGCCACGCATCTCATTGAAGTGAAGACGTCAGCAGTGGTTTCGTCCGGTTCCTCGAAAAAGCCCCAACCGCCGGCGTGCCTTTGCCTGGATTACTCCTCCCAGAAATCAGCCGCAGCAGCAGCAGGCAGCGCCAGCACACCAACGTACAATCGGCGTCGCGCCAGCTGCTGAGGTGCCGCGGCGGCTCACCAGCATGCAAGGGGAACGAAGGGAGGGAAACCGAAAAGAATGTGAATGGTCGGAGGTGACGGAGTAAAAGATTGAATAAAGTTGTATGAATATAAGGTTGATCTGAATAGAGTGGATGATATGTAAAATTTATTTTTTTAAAAAAATAAATGAATCATCTTATTCGTTTATTTATTAAAGTCGCTTTAGAGGTGATGGCCGATTGACCAGCGCGCGATCGCGGTCGCAACCAACCACCAGCCAGCGAGCGAGCCAGTCGCGTCCGTCCTCTCGTCGCTCCACAGCAGATTGCAGAGCCGCGCGTGGACGTGGCGTGACGTGCGTGCGTAAGCGCGTGTGGCCTTTTCGCCGCCGCTCCAGGCTCTGCTCCAGTCCGCGGCGGACCGCGTCAACTGATCGGGACGCGCCGACGCGGATTTCTCTTCCAGTTTACGCGCCGCCGCAGCCGCGCCTACTGGCTGCCTGTCTGGCTGGCTGACACAGTGCTGATTTAGTCGCCGCCTACAAATCCGCTGATGTACCCATTTTTTCTTGGGTAATATCCCAGCTGGAAAAGGAAACAGCACGACCAAGCACACGAAATAAGACAAATCATTATACGGCGAATTGGACTGCTGGCTGCCCAGCAACAACGGTACCCTAAAATGCTTACAAGCACGGGGAAGCGGAGGAGATGAAAGATGATGACCTTATGTGGGCCTTAAACATGCTTGTATACAAAGAAACATCACCTCGCGCGCGATGAGGGCCGGCGGTTAGGTACCAGTACTCGCAGCCATGTGAACCGGGTACGAATCGCTTGCTTCAGGAGGAGGACCAGCCATGTGAGCCATGGATCGATGGTTGTTCCTCTCGCCCTCTTGTCCCCTCCTGGCTTAGGACTCCTAAATTGAATACCCATAGGGTAATTGTGAATCAACTCTCTAAGTATATTTGTGAAATTAATTTGTAAAAGTGAGATAGATTTTTAATTCATTTGAAAAAAAAATTTGAGTTATAAGCCGACCCAAGGAATACAAAATCTTCATCCCTACTCCTACCCCATCCATAGACATTTACTTGGATTTCATTTAATTTCCATCCGATGCTCCGTCGGTCACTCCTTCCTCTGCCACCTTGCGCCGCGTCCAGCTGCTTCACTTCGCTCACCCAGCTTGCATCGCCGAGCTGCAGGCTTGCAGCAGCCTGTCTCCGTACTACGTATTCTAACCGCGCTACAAATAATCTCCTCGAAAACGAATAAAATTTTATGCGGATCACAAACCGGCGGTGCCATGTTATTCCCATCGCATTTTCACGGACCGGCATGGTCGTGACGAGGCGAATCGCATTCGCCTTTTAAATCGTCTGCCTCCAGTAACCCGATTATTATACATGTGTCGTGTACTCCCGTGCGCCTGTCATCAGTCTTCATCTTTTCCTCTCTCTCTCTCTCGGCACCGATTCCATCGTCGATCGATCGGAAGAGGGCGGGGAAAAAGTCCAGGCTTTTGAATAATTCCCGGCGATGGCGATTGCTCGGTGGGTTAACTTGTCATCACCTTGCAATTTGTTAACAAAACAAGCAGTACGGTTTTGTGTGTTTGCGCGCGCGTGAGAGAGAGAGAGAGAGAGAGAGAGAAGGCGCAGGGAGCAGAGGAATTTTTTGGCAAGTGCATTACGAACTGAAAGCGGACAGCAGGCACGGAAAGAGAGCGTGAGAGCACTCGGTGCCATGGATTGTAGGGCGCTTCTTTTCAGGACGGATCCGCTAAATCACACGCATTTAGGACTCCTAGTTACCTGATGCTGCGACTAACAGAAATCCTGGCCACGACGCAGCGACCAAGAATTCCCCACCGGCGCCCACATGACCTTCCCTCAACGCTCCAACGGCACCAGTCGCCGTCGTTTGGAACGGGTCGTTGAGATCGCTGCGTCCGTCGCTTGTCTCCGTTTCGAAACGCGGCTGGATTTCCTTCAGAAAACGGGTCGCATCCTTGGCGTTTCAAAGGATGCGCACGCTCGTCCAACGCGCAGCCGGTACCCTGAAATTCCACTGGTCGGACTCGGGGCTGGTAGTAGTTAACGGAAAACTGCCTGGTATTTTTTTGTTTGGTGCGGAGATGCAGTGCTGACTCGAATGGAGTTTTTGGTCCGCATCAGGCAGGTACACACACACACGGAGGCGGCGGAGGATCGTTGGTGCGCCGCAGTTTTCTCGGCCGCCGAGCAGCGAGGTGCGTGCGTCCACCTGTTGGAGCCGGCACTTTTTCCGCGGAGAAAAAATCGGCATCAGATCAGCCGCCACGGCGCCACGCCCACGCGTCCGTCCAACTGTTGGAGCGGCATGGGCGCATGGCCAGGGTAACAGTACTGGTTGCAGCGGCAGATTTTACTGGACCCTTCTTTGCTTCCGGTTGGTCAGTTGGTCCATGGCTTCGGTGCAACACACAGCATTGCTTGCCGAGAAACGGAAGATGCTGCGCGCATCATGGGCCATGAAATTGTTAACTGCTTGAGTTAATTATTCCTCTGGTTTCTTGTCATGCACTCTATCCGTAACTGTGAGTGAGACAGTAACGTTACGGTCTTCTGAACGCTAAACAAGTGTCACACATTTTTACTGTCATTAAGCACTACTAGCACAGTACTGTGCCATTTTCTTCAAAAAGCTGCGTACTTTGTCAAATTGATTTAGAAAACCAGGCGTAATTCTGTCAGATCCCACATCAGCAAGTACTTTGTTGTCATAGATCTGAGCCATGAAAAGGAGTATATATGTGGAAAAAATGGAAGAATGAGGACGAAAGTGTATGTGCTGGTTTGCATCTAGGAGTACACACTGGATGTGGGATTACTGCTACCCAAAGCAAAATAAAAGCGTACTACTAGCAATAATAATCCAATAAAAAACGGAAACAAGTGAGGAAGATTCTTTTGTAAGCCACTTTATTTCTTCATCAAACTCCTGTTGTCTCTCTACGCATAACTAGATCGGAACAGTGGTTGAATTGACCTTAGGCCGGCACTTGTATAGTAGTACTCCGTATACGTACTAGTACGAGTATGTAGCCTGCCTGAAAGAGAGACGGATACGTCTAAAAAAAAGAAAAAAGAGAGACGGATATCAAGGAAAATGACAAGCCGCTGAAATAATAATAATAATTCCTGTGTGTACGAGCAAGAGTCCTCGAGCCAATCAGCTCTCTTGGATAAAGGAAATAAAATAATGGAGGAATACACGCGCCGTCGCGGCGTCGCTCGGCTGTTATAGATACAGCGAAGGAGAGGAAATAATCGAGGCGCTGAGCTGCGAGTAAGCTCCAGGTGAGCTGGCCGGTGGCCGCTTCCCCAGTTTTCTATTCTGAGGCCGGCCTCGTTTCCAGTTCGGACGAGCCAAAACGGACAGGCGCACCGCGCACACAAAGGTGAGGGGAGGCGCAGAGCAGAGGAGGAGAGAGAAAATGGAGAGCGGGAATAAAAAAGGAAGCAAATAAAGGGGGCGAGTCCCCCATTTCCCCAGGGAAGCACTAACTCCTTCCTCTCTCCGACACGAGGGAGGAGAGAGAGAGCGAGAGAGAGAGAGAGAGAGAGAGAGAGAGAGCGCTGCGAGGGAGGAGGGAGGGAGGCAGCAGGGGCTGCAGCAGAGGGCAGAAGCATTAGAACCGGCAGTTGTATCTGACCAAGTGGCATCGGTAGGAGGGCGAGAGCCTCTCGACGGGTGGAGAGCGCAGGCAGGCCGACCGCCACCAGGCCAACTACCGAGTGGGGGAGGGAGAGGGGATTTCTTGTGACGCGGACGACCTGATTGGGCTCCGGGCCACGATCTTCCGGCGCGGATTTGGTGGTGCTTGCGATCTCCCGTCCATGGCTTCGATTTACTAGGTGCGTGTTTACTTTCTTCTGTGCTTTGAATCCGTGTTTCTGAGGAGATGAGGAGCGGAGAGATTCGGTTTTTGGTTCTGGATTTGGGGAAGGTCGAATGGTCGATCGGGTCTCCGGTGGAAGATTCCGTTTCTATGCCTGTTTTCTTCACGCGGCGTCCCCAGATCTCGTGTGCCCGTCCCTGTTCTTGATCCATTGATTTCTATGCTCCTTTTTTTCATTCCCTTTTTTCCGCCTGCAGATAGCGGATTGCTAAGCGAGCAAAGATCTCCTCTTGTGGATTGGTCTTAGGAGAGGAGGAGGAGAAAATAATAAAGCAGCAAAAAAAATTTTTGGGGCGAGAAGAGAGAAGGCATGATGCTGGAAGAGAAAACCGGCCTCGTCTCGCGCTCCCTGCCGAGCTCCTGCGAGGCGGAGCCCGAGTGGGCGTACCTGGAGCAGGAGGTCCTACGCGGCAAGCGCCCGGTGCCCGAGGATATGGAGATCGACGAAGACCTGGACGCGGACGGCGGCGGCGGCAAGCGCAGCAAGTCGCCGTCTCCGCAGCCGCACACGCCGGACATCTCCGAGAGCCGCGGCCACAATCGTCGTGCCCCCGCCCCCGGTGGAGGCGGGGAGCAGTACGGTTCTGGGAGCAACCTCATTGGTTCAATTGGTCGTGACCTCAGCATCAGCTGCCTCCTCCGGCTCTCTCGGTCGGAGTACGGCTCGGTAGCCTCCCTGAACAGGGACTTCCGGTCGCTCGTGCGTACCGGGGAGATCTACCGCCTCAGGAGGCAGAATGGGGTCGCGGAGCAATGGGTCTATTTCTCTTGCAATGTTCTGGAATGGGATGCCTATGATCCGTATCGGGAACGTTGGATCCAGGTGCCTAAGATGCCGCCGGATGAATGCTTCATGTGCGCGGACAAGGAGTCGCTTGCTGTGGGGACTGAACTGCTAGTGTTCGGGATGGCACGGATTGTGTTCAGATACAGCATCCTAACCAATTCCTGGACTCGAGCTGATCCAATGAACTCGCCGCGGTGCCTGTTTGGGTCAACAAGTGTTGGGGAGAAGGCATTTGTTGCTGGGGGTACTGATTCTTCTGGCAGGATACTAAGCTCTGCAGAGATGTATGACTCCGAGAATCATACCTGGACTACCCTCCCCAGCATGAATAGAGCAAGGAAGATGTGTTCTGGGGTTTTCGTGGATGGCAAGTTCTATGTGATAGGTGGTGTGGCCAACGACAATAAAGTACTAACTTGTGGTGAGGAGTATGACCTGAAGAGGGGTTCTTGGAGGATCATCGAGAACATGTCCAAAGGCCTCAATGGAGTCACTGGTGCTCCTCCTCTAATTGCAGTAGTCAACAATGAGCTCTATGCAGCCGACTACAGCGAGAAGGATTTGAAGAAGTATGACAAGATAAACAATAAGTGGATCACTCTTGGAAAATTGCCCGAACGGTCTGTGTCAATGAATGGGTGGGGTCTTGCTTTCCGAGCATGTGGCGACCGGTTGATTGTCATCGGAGGCCCAAGGACATATATTGGTGGTTTAATTGAGCTCAACTCATGGGTCCCGGATGAGCGACCGCCCTTGTGGAATATGATCGCCAAACGACCATCTGGGAATTTTGTGTATAACTGTGCTGTGATGAGTTGTTGAATCCACTAAATGAAAGATAGATGCAGTGGATTTTTTATGAAGGATGGCAGGCACAGAGGTAGCCTGTCCAATTGCTCCAGCCTTAATTCTTTTTAGCAATTTCTGCCTTCCGCCCAGATTCAGAATTGACCGGCCATCTGTTGAACCACAGCACTTTCATGTAACCCTTGAGTTCTAATACTTCTATTTCCCCTGCTAATCCATTTCTACATTTGCATTGATGAACTGCTCGTGATTTCAAAGACACGGGACTATGCAAAACACGTCATATTAATAATCTAGAAACAACTTCAGAGAGGGTCTTTTTTTTTGGTCTATTGATGAGCGACCTGTTCAAGAAAATACTTTATTCACATGTATCTGCTACAAATGCTAATTTTTTAATTGATCTTGCTCGCTTCATAATGTCCCTTTCTCTCCTGAGATATCTTTGTGACCTACTGAATCAACAATAATTTTCAAGTGCAGGTTGTGAATTTTTCTTGGTAAATCTGGCATTCTATGTTGTACTAAGATTAATTCTTTTTTCCTGACCATGTTTGCTTGACTTCTGTGTTTGAACTAGTTTATCTAGAAAACTGTGAATAATATTGCAATGCTGTTTCGGAATCGGGTATTTGAGAAGACTGTAAACAAGAACATATATAGGCATTTGATGTCTGTCTAGAAGTCATGTTATAGTAGGCAGTAATTCTTCCTCCTATACAGGTCTGATGTGACCTTATTGCTTTATATTGCTTCCTAGCATTATTATTTTATAATAAGCTTATCATATCTGGAGATGATTCCTGAAAATTGCGCACTTGGATGATACCACTCCCACTACCACTAATGTGAAAAGGATAGTGATTTACATCTGTTGCCTTTATTGGTGTGCTCTACTGCTTGCCGAATCGTGTCAACAATATTTTGAATTGCATCATTTCATTGGTTGGGTTGCTCCTGGTGACTCTTAAGAACATACTAGTAAGTTGCAACGAGGAATTGTATACTTTAAACAACAACTGGCTGGTGCACTGCCTGTCGTTTAATGATTTTGCTGTCTTGACAGCAGGGTCACTCATTACCAAATCAATATTTTCCTGATTTAAGCCAAGACAATCAGCTACGATTTATTTTTAGTGATGCTGAAGTAACGTCAGTGATATAGGATTCTGATAGTTCAGCAATGTTTATGGGTATTCTTTTCAGATGCTTCGAATCTGGGTTTTTTTTTGTCCACCTACAATAAACAATGGAGATTATTTTTCTTAGCATGAATCCTGTGAATAACACCGCACCTGTTGGCCACTTTCATCCAAATATTATTTTCTGTCATCTCTTTTAGAAAATGCAGGATAAACAAATATAGTTCAGAGCACATTGCCTAAACCAGAATGCCTAGTTTTCATTCATTTTATTCTGTAATATCTTGCCTGATTATGAACTATAATAGCATGAGTGATTTCCTTAAAAGAAAGCAGGCTATTTTCCAGTGCTGTTTGATGCAAATAAAAAAAAAATTGCAGATATTTCAGACTTTGCTTGTTGACTCGAAACTGCTGTTTCCTTGCATGTTTGTATGACTTGTGTGTGGTTCAGAGAACTGCCAGCCGCAGTCGGTTTTGGCTGGTTCTGTTTCTTGACCCAGCCTTTCTTACAATTAGTGTGGGCTGGATGGTCACCGGAGCTTGTTCAATCTGGTAGTAAAATTCAGTGTCCTTTCCGTAATTGATACTCCTATTTGGGTAGCTCAACCTGGTTAAACCCTGCATAATTCCGAGTGCAACCGAAAATTTGTGACATGTTCCAGGAAACGGAACAATGGGGCAACGAGCGTAGGACTCCAAGAGGACTCGTGAACAAGTGGCTGTTGAATTGTTCTTGGTGTGTTGCGTGAAGCTTTGTTCTTTTGACTCGTAGAGCCGGTGCTATCTATCGGCTTCACAGGATTCCCAGAATGGTTGGTGGCGTCTGATTCCCCTGCGTCTACGCCGCTGCGGGCGTTTTACAGCGTGTTTCTTCCTCCCTTTCCCTGCTCGCGATTATTCCACGGTGTGGAAAAGGAATGCGTTGCGTTCGGAAGAGAATCGCAATACAATACGTCGCTGTTGTACTGTTCTGGTATCGAGTTATGTCCGTCCTTTCTGCGGTCACTGTGTTTTACAAAAAAAAAAAATATTCTGAACTGAAAGTTTGGCTCGGATTTAATTCTTCCTTTTCCTTCCCATCTGGTTATGTCCGGTTGTATTCATCACGTGTTCCTTCACCCTTCGACGTGTTTCATATTATGTGCTTTGATTTAAAATGGATAAGTCCCTCAGTGCAATCGCTTTGCTACTAGTAGTACAATCGCTACAGGATATGCCCCTCGGTGCGCCGCTTTGCTATTGTCGTCGTCTAGAGTAGAATCTTGCCTTGATCGAATAGTATCATTTTCCATTTTACACGCTGCAGAATTCGCGGACGGAGAGAATATCGCAGTGCGCCGCCCCCATTTTTTCCCCCGCTTTGCCCACGCGATGCGATTCTTCTCTTCCCCAGCCCGTCAGTTAGCCGGTATTTTTTTTTCAAAAGATCCGGATGAGTCCGGTTTATATTTATAAAAAGAATAAAAGTCAATTTACAAGAGAGTTATGTACATGTCAGTGTCGTTGACAACAAAAGACATAGCGGACTACTCCCACCTCATCGACGGCCGCGCACCACATACCCACCTCATCGATGATCACAAGACAATCCTGAACACCGGTTTCAGTTTATCTTCAAAAACTCGCGCGTTGCGCTCTCTTCAAATAGACCAGATCATCAAGGTGAGCAGCAAGCACATTCTGGCCTGCCTAGCGCCCATCCAGTCGTTCGTCAACCACGCAAACCAGCTTAGACCGTCGTCCTGTGGCATCCAGTTATCGGAGTTGAGCCTCGGCTCACGGCACCAGATCGCCATAGAGCTCCAAACCTGTTTGCTGAAAGGACATTCTGACAGGAGGTGACATACGATTTTTAGGTTGCGAACACATAACTGACAGAAGTAATGATTTAGCCATTCTCTTAGCTGCAGCCTATCCGACGTCCAAACTCGATTTTGAAGCAGCAGCCACATGAAAAACTTGTGATGAGAAGGCGCTCAGGTTTTCCAAACTCTGTCGAAGAACAAGGAGAAGGTACCTCCTTGAAACTGCAACTCGTAAGCTGACTGTGCCGAGTAAAGGCCTGAAGTTGTGCAGGTCCACTTGATCTCATCATCCATATTATCAGAGAGGTTGATATGCATCTCGCTAATCAGTGTCCAAAGCTGCACGAACTCCTCTAAGAGAGAAACCGTGAGGTTGTTGCTGATATCTCGGATCCATTTGTCATCAGTGAGAGCATCCGAAACTGTTCGGTTTTTTCTTTTGCTGTGCTGGAATAAGGACGGAAACATAGATGCCGGTGATCGCTGCAATAACTAACTTGATTGCCAAAAGAGCGCAAGCTTGCCATTGCGGACTGTCACCACTGTTGCGGCTGCAAAAAGTGCCTCATCAGTTGAGTCGATCGGCAGTGGCATGCCGATCCATGGTTTGTGCGGCTCTGTCTATTGAAACCAAAGCCAGTGGAGCCGAGGAGCATGACCGAAACGGAGCAGATCCATAACGCCAAGGCCTCCCCGCTAAACTGGTCTACACGCTCTTGCCTTGCTGAATTTGCACTTGTCGTTTTGTAGCTGTTGTGTTACCGCCCAGAGAAAACGACGGCGAACCTTGTCAAAATCTTTGTAGAACTTCTTTGATGGCCGTAAGGAGGTGAGCAAATAAGTGGACAGAGAGCTCAGCACTGAGCAGATAAGAACACAACGTCCCTAATGCTAAGCAACTTTCCGTGCCACCCAGCCAACTTATACATAACCTTGTCTTATATAGACTGCAGAGTTAGCCAGTATTCATTCTTGCCCAGCCGGCCGCGTGTTCCGCGGCTTCCCTCGCGTCGAGGAGTGTTGCACTTTTATACGCAGCTTGAAGGCTGACCTCTGATGATGATATCGGTTGCATGGTCTCCAAAGTCCAAACTACGATGTCAGTTCACAAACAAAGATCCAGTCCGCGCGACCTGGGCCGGTTCCTCCGATGATCATCTGTTCTTGACGGTTGAGCTAATCAGGCCCCGATTCCTTTTTTTTCAGATTTCCTTTTCTGCTAAAACTGATTCAGGGCTGTCCGACGGATGCCTCATGATTTTCCCGAGGCAGAGCAGCAGCAACGGTGCGACCTGCGAGGCCTCTGGGCTCCGTCCAGTACGACTGGTAGCCCAGCCAGAGACCCAGCTGCTCTGGTGGCACCAATCGTTGCTGGACTGACTGCGAGCGCACGGATGGTCGGGCCGAGGACAGCGCGGTACCTGCTTGCGCCCCAGTGGTCTCACTCTCCCCTGCCTTCTCGCACCGCTGGCCGCCGGTCAGGCGACGTTGTCGTCATCTCGTGTCTGCAACTCTGCACCCATCACTCGGCAAACCCGCCGCGAGCACTGTCGGTAATCTGACTATTAGCACAGTAAATTTTACGTAATTAAATATAAAGTTTATACGCTTTTTGTATTCGAATGATTTAGTCTTTAAAAAAAAACTTGAATATCAATATGATTCAGGTCATCGAGACACGTAATACTCTATGTCCAGAGATGAGAGATATCAAATCATGTGAACTTAAAACCACCGAATATAATGTGAAAGAGTTTTGGCTCGATCAAAAACTTAACACGTGTAGGTGAATGTGATTACAGTGGAATATAACTTGACTAACTTGTCTTGTCTCTATCTAGCATCTTTGATGCCTCTTTTATATAGGACTGATCCAGAGTTATATGACCGAACTATGGTTACTCAGATGAATCAGGGTTACGTAGCTTGTCGTCTACGAAATTAGATGACCCTCTGACGGATGAGACCACGGCCTTCGGTTGGTATGGTCTTCGGGCGCCCGCTGACGCCTAGAGCAAACAGTCGACGTCCTCTGTTCGTTCTTTTGTTCACCACAGAGGAACAAAAGTTACTTTACCGCCTGACAGATAACTTTACCTCCCATCGGATTGCTTTAAGTGCTTTTAGAATGTTTTGCCGCTCTGGTCTGGCTGCTTTACTGTTTTAGACTGTTGTACGTCGTCAGAAATCTGTACGTCGTCAGAAATCTCTGCGCCTGCCAGACGTAACCGTTGGAGCGGTGGCCGACCCTCAGGCGGGCGGCTAGGTTTTGTTGTCGTCCAATCCCGTCTTTCAGAGGTCGAGATAGCGCCAAGGTTTCGGTGTTAGTGTTGAAAGCGGTCGGCTTGGGTTTCCGATCTTTGAGACCGAGTAGTCATTTTTTATTTGCCTAAATACTTTGCGGGCTGTAGATAAGCTGTGGGCCATACTTTGCAAGTGAATCTTTAGGTAAAAGCTGGGTTTGTAAGTACATACTATTCCAACAAGTACCTAAAACAACTACATACCTGCCCTGCCCGGCAATCCAGAAACCAAAGACAGGGTCACATGCGACGGGCCGGTGTCCCCAGACGACACCCCACGACGAGAGGTCGGGGGTGAATCCGGATGGAGACCGAGGCTCGTGCCAAGGCGTTCCTGTCACGCTTGCTTCTCCGGAACTCAACTCAGCTCGGAAAGGAAGCAGGTCGCTCGCCGGCACCAACGCTGTGCCCACGTCGCGGTGCCGGCCGCGAATCTCGCCCTCAGCGGCATCATGGCGCAATCATTTGACGAGCGCGCGCCCCCGGTCGACGGATGGATCTCCCAGAATCGTCCTCGAAGAGATACATCCCCTTACCTCTCTCTGTTTCTGTGCGCGTCCTCTGCCTCCGTTTGGCGCTTTGCTGCTCTGCTCTGCCCCTGCATGTGCGACTGTCTGGATGCGAAACGACTGGCGGCGTGTCGAGTCGTAGTACTACTCCCTTGTTCAGTTCAAATTGGGTCGACGTTTTTTAGCCGTCAGGGATGGATGGAAGGGTCACGGTTATTTCTCCCCCTCCACGAGCCACTGTTCTCATGCAATTCACGCTTGGTGTACAGCACGTACGTTATACTGTAGTACCGTCACATGTCAATGGAGCCATCTCCATGGCCACTCACAACTGACAAGTGTTGCAGTAATGGAATTTCGATTGTATCTGCCGCGAGAACAGGCGGCAGCTCTTCGTTGCTCGTTGTCGTGCCCGGCTCGGAGGCAGGCAGGCCCGCCCTGTCGACTGTGAACCCCGTCCCGTTGCACAGTGACTAGACCACCTCCTAAACTTTGCACAGCAGCAGACAACCCGCGAGTTCAAAAGGCGTCGTGCATGGTGCATGCATGGTTAGAGCAAGGCCGGCCAGATGCAGGGCAGAAGGCCGACGACAGGTCTCGACACGAAGATGCGTTCCCGTCGGCGTCCGGTCCGGTGAACATCCGCCACTGCAGCAGCTAGGTTATCTGTGGAGCGTGGAGGGAGTCGAGGGACAAGAAATTGGCAGGCAGGTTGATACCGTTGTGGTCAGCTTTATTTCCCATACACATCTGGCGATACTCTGAAAAATACAGGAAATATTCGTGGGTTCATGTATAATACATCATCTTGTTATCTACGAGTAATGACGGTGTCTCATATCAAGTTATAATGCAGAGAGGAGCAGCCCCAAAACGAAAAGATCTCAAAAGGAAATCTATGGACCAAGGGACCAAAGACCACGCCTCAGATGATGAGATGAGGAGGTGAGGCGATCCCAGAAAGATCACGCAGTCTCAACCCTCGTCCCCACGCAGGAGGCACTGGACGACGCGTCCTTCTCCCCGGCCGGCAAACGGCCTCCGAGAGCCGAAAGCTCCTCGCTGAGATCTGTACCTGCCAGTAACACAGGGACCTCGCTTCTCGTTTGGTGCTGTTGAGGGGCGGAGCCACAGAAAATCTGTGAGAGGTGCAGTCGTCTTATGGGTGCATACAAAATTTTTATAAGAGTGTAAATATAGTGAAAATTTGATCGAAATCATTGATTTTTCGATTTTCTGTTCGCTGCACCCTCCGGCATGAATATGCCTCCGCCCTACTGCTGTTACCTTTGACAGTACTGCTGCTGCTATCCCTTTTTTCCTCGTCCTTGCGTTGCATGTGCCTCTCCATCGCCAAAGTCAAGGTTCCCCATTGATTGATAGGGTACAAAAAGCCTGCGCGGTTTATAGTAAGATTTCCAATCAATTTTCTTAGTATTGGTTAATAAGATGGTATACACGAGTTTTTTTTTATTTAAAAAGAGATGATATGAGCCTATGTTGACATGTTGTAATTGTGACTGCTACTCTGTGATTTCTGGTAGGAAAACCACACTTGAAATAGATCCTGTTCGTTCTACGGATACGTAGTAATTACTAATTAGCCCCCATGGCAGTATATATTAGTAATTAAGAAGATGAAAATTGCTATTGTCTGCCAAAAGGAGTACCAGTGTCACGTCTCTTTGATTGTGGTTGTCTGAGAGCCTTTGGGCCGGGCCAGGGCCTGTTGTCGGGCGTGGTAGGCCCATCACTCCCCTCAGTCCCTCTCCCTATTAATACACCATCTCTTTCGTAACAACCAGCTCACTCATCACTGCTTGCAAGGTTAAACTGCGCTGGCTAGCTGCTTCCTCTCATCACCCACTCTGTGAGCGCGCGCGCTCTCTCTCACACACAGTAACACTTCCCTGAGTTCACCGGCCAGGTTGTTCAAGTCATCAAACGTACGCCCTCCTTTTCGAAGTCCCTTTCACATTTTCCCTACCACCCGTTCCCTTTGCATCAAGCCTGCTCTCGAGTTGAGCTTGACCACGTACAAAAACAAGCTTCGAGAAAGGCAGAGCGAGGCAGCGGAGAAGGCGACGAAGCTTGAGTGCTGGTTCTAGCATCGCCGGATCGAGACGATGTCGGGCCGCCGTGGAAGGATCAGCGACGACGAGATCAACGAGCTCATCTCCAAGCTCCAGGATCTCCTTCCGGAGTCCTCCCGCCGCCGGAACGCGAGCCGGGTGCGTTACTACATATTTCTCTCTTTTGCTTTCTTCTTCCAAGTGCATTCCGGTGGTGGAAACCGTTCCAAATGCTTAGCGACGGCCGACCCGGCTCCACTCCGTCGGCGCAGCAAATTAGTCTGACGATCACTATTAGATCGATCTCTGTTTTAATTTGTCTGATGCCTGGTGCAGTCGTCGGCGTCGAAGCTTCTGAAGGAGACGTGCAGCTACATCAAGAACCTGCACCGGGAGGTGGACGACCTCTCCGACCGGCTGTCGGAGCTCATGTCCACTATGGACAACGACAGCCCCCAGGCCGAGATCATACGGAGCCTCCTCCGGTGACGCAGCGACCAGCTCTACACAGCAGCTGAATGGAAGAAGAAGAAAAAGAAGAGGAGCTTCCTCTCTCTCTCGCTTCGACAACCTTAATTATGTTTCTCTTCCTTGTAAGAGATAGTGTGTGTTTTGCTTCCATCCGGCGTCTAATTAACCGAAGATCCCCTCGTTTAGAGAAAAGGGTTTCTCCGGTATATGCTACTACTCCTATGCTATTAGGTTCTCATGTACCAGGGGTTATAGTAGGGATACGTATGAACTACTTGTACTAGTCAGGGTGCTGCTAGTATTGTCTTCTAGCCTGTAGCTGTCCCTGCATGCGGCAGTCCTAACTGCAGATGCACCCTTGGGGTTTGTTTTTTTACTCACTGTACATTGCCAATGGACAAGCTTGGGTTGACGACGACCTCACACATTACGATGTTTGTGTGCCGTATCTGCTTGTCTCACTGTAAATCCATGAACTCAATCAGCTAAGCTAGCTAATCAATCACTACACGGCAATGGCGAGAAGCCGAGAACGGATGGATACGGCAAAACGCTCGGGCAATGTGCAATATAAAAACCCAAGGCCCCTCGTGCACCCGCCCGCCCGCGCGCGTAGTACGTGCGCACAAAACATGGGGGCGGTTCGTGCGTTCCGATGCCGCAGAGACGCGGAGACAGTCGCCAGGCAGATGAGCGGGAAGGAAACACAGACGTGGTTTGGGAGTTCAAGAAAGATGTTTTGGGGGGGGGGGGGGGGGGGGGTACCACGCTCTGCTTTCAAATATAGAGGAGACGGGTTATTAAGCTGGCTGGGTGTATAGGATCATGACACGGCCCTAAGCCCTAGAGGGTCAAACTTTTTGGCTTGGCCTCGGGCCTTTTCTCCATGGATGGGACTCATCTCGACACTGATCCTCGGGCGTTGTCTAGCTAGGCGAATCCTACAATGCTCCAGTGAGCCAGTAGGATCCTGGATAGTCGCCGGCACAAGGGCCCAGCGTCAATCTTGCTGCAAGATCGATCGATCTCTCCGGACATGGTGGCGTCGCGTCGGATCGCCGCTCCCTAATACTCCTAGCTCCTATACGGCTAGTTGACCGGCCATTTCGTCGCTGGAAACCAAGGCTCATACAGAGACAATGAGGCTTGCTACAACGATGCTCCTGGGAGCCGACAGATGGTGTACTAGTAGCAGCTCGTTTCCCTTGGCAAGAAACTCCAGCCGTTCTAAGACTGGACATGAAGTGCCTGATTGTTTTTGAGTACCACATCAAACAAACAATCGATCACTGCTTCGAATCCCGAACACTGTGCAGGAGTATCCGAGTTCTTCTCCTCGACAGTCGACACCCCTAGTCAAATCTCAGGTCGCACGTACTTAGAGATGCAGATGCAGCCAAAACCTTCCGTCCAACATGACGGATTATTGTAATGCATCTGAAGTACTCCTAGGCGATCACTCTCTCGTTCCAATACATTATTGGCAGATAGCGCGCTTAATTTACTGAACCACACGCTCGTTAGGAAATGGCTCTCTATCGCGTTGTTCAAGAGGTAGAGGTACGTGCACGAAGCCATTTCTGGACCTGTTCTCGGTGCTAACCTCAGGTCGTGTTTAGCACGGCTTATTTTCATTGACTTATGCTGTTGTTTGTTTACTGTAGATACAGTAAAAATACTGTTTATAAAAATTATTTTCACTTGGTCAAACAAATCACATTTTTAAAACTTTTCGAGTTTATGTTACTGTAGCTACAGTAAGTATAAGCTCGAGCCGTGTAAGCCGTGTTAAACGGGGTCTTAGTAGAGAGAAAGCCTCAGTCCGCGAGGAAAAATGTTTGTTTATGAGTTCCAAAACTCTGGATGGATGGGACTTTTCTTGGGGGAAGGCAGACCTGAGAAAATCCACCCGACCCAATGTCTCTGTTTCGCAGAAGGCTGGGAATGGTTCGGGAGCGATTTGGGGAGGGAGCAGCGCTTTGTGTCCGCGGTGTGCTGGGTTCTCTCTCGGCAGGTTTCCGGCCCTGCCCGAGAAATGTGCTTCACTTGTCTTGTCACTCAAAGGAGAGCTCTCTGTACTACTCTTCTTAAGAGACAAACAAACAAATGTTGGAGTGTAATATTGTTTGGGATCGATAGCACTGATCTGCATGAAGGCACGTGATTAATGGATCTGCATGTACAATACGTCGGGTCGGTGCCGATCCACTGGAGCAGCAGGGCGCGCGGCGGTGCGTGACCGGCAGGCGGTCGCTGTCGAGCCCCGCGGGATCTTGCCGTTGGACCGGGGCGCCGAGGGGCGAGACCGGAGCGGCAACACCCGCGGGAGGACAACGGATGTGTTGGTAGCCGGCTGGGCACGAGTCGCTGCCGATGAGATAGATGGTCCTCCCCTCCCCTCGTCTCGGCAAATCTCGCGTCCGCCGGCAATGGACCACTACATACTACAGCGACTGATCTCGCCGGCCCGGGGGCCGGCGTCACCAGGCTGCTTCCACGGACGAGTTGCAGATCGCAAAACGAAAAAGGTGAAGTCTGTCTCTGGGCGTCCGGTTGGGTCCTCCACTCCTCTGCTCCGGCAGCGCGAGACAGGAGACACCCGCCTCGGCTGTTTCTTCGGCCATTGGAAGGCTCCGAGCCAATCGGCCGCGGTCCGTCGTGAATCCGCGATGGGTGGGCCGAGAGTGAGAGGGTGTGGTGTGAGGCGAGCAGAGCACGGGAGTCTACTGGCTTGTCGGATCTAGGTGCCCGAGCCCACATGTCCAACTCGCGCAACACGGCCTCAGAGTAATTAACAAATGGGCCGAAAAGCCCAGTTTTTACTGGGTCGCTTCTTCTATCTTAAGGCGTTCCTGGGCCGAAGGTGTGACAATAGCATGAGAGCGGATTTTTTAGTTAGGGGCGGTAGAGTCCAAGGGATCTCCAGCCGTATAAAAAAAATCAAGATACTACTACTCGTACTCCACTAACCTTGTACTCGGTACATGTAAGAAATTTTAAAAACATTCTGACGTCACTCCCGTCCAAAAGGCGCCACTGCAGCACCGCTCCAGCCAGGGCGGAGCTAGAACAAATTCGAAGGGGTGCGCTTCTTCAATAGTTGCAGAGATTTTTGACGAGGGAATGCGAATGTAATAAAAATTTAGCGCAAATCACTACTAATTTTATTTTTCTTTGGTGGGCTGCACCCACTCAAAAGAATATAGATCCGCCCATGGCTCCAGCACCTGCGCCCCCGCCAACGGCTTTCTCGGTGCCCCGTGACCCCCACACGTCAGTCACGGAGCACACGCCGCTCCACGTCACAAAGGATAGATCCAACCGCGTCTCGATCGGAATCTTGACCTTTACCACGTCACTGCCACACTAAACCAGCCACTCTAATCCCACTCCACTTCCGTGCATCCAGCTCCTTCTCATCAATCATCATATAACCAAAGCCAATCCGCCAGCCGGCCCGAGTGGGATTCGTCTCCGATTCCTGGTTGTTCATCAATGGCCGCGTCGTTGCTTCGCCGTGGCGCTGTCGCCAGCCGCCGGCGGTGTCCGACGGAGGTGCTGCGGAGGCTGGTCTCGTCGGAGGCGGCGCCGGAGAGGGCCCCCTCGCGGCCGCCGCCGGAGATGCCGCCATTCGAGCATCGGCCTCGCCCGTATGCCGGGATGCCGGGCGCCGAGATCTTCGAGAAGAGGAAGGCGGTCCTCGGCCCGTCGCTCTTCCACTACTACCAGAAGCCGGTAACAACCCCCCTCCTATTTGATCGTACCACACGAGCTGTAGTGCTTTTGCGTGAAACGAAATATTCCCGAAAATACGGAGCTTTCGATGAACAAATGTTGATCACAAATCAGTTTCGTAGCTGATTCTTGTCTGAGAGTGAGTGTTGGCGTTCTATTTCTCTCCCCTGCTTTAACTCTGTAACTATGTGACTACCCCATGTATGAACCTTGAAAGGAATGAAAAGGTGGGATGCTCTACCCCCGAATTTCTCACAAAAAAAAAAAGTTTCTTCGCTGACGACATACCGATTTGAATGAGGGTAATTGGTTCGCCTGATATTGTAGTGTTTGCAGTTGAGGTAGTGGTTTAGCCTCAGTAATGTAAGATTCAAATAAAAACTGACATCAAGATGCTGTTAAAACAATAGCATGCTGTTGAAGAACTTTTTTTTTATTGAATTCGCACTTTCGCAGCTCAACATCGTCGAAGGGAAGATGCAGTATCTCTATGATGAGCATGGGAAGAGGTACCTCGATTGCTTTGGGGGTATTGTGACAGTGTCCTGCGGCCATTGCCATCCAGATATCGTAAATGCCGTGGTGGAGCAGACCAAGCTGCTCCAGCACACGACCACTATATACTTGCATCACGCCATTGTCGAGTTTGCGGAAGCACTTACCTCCAAAATGCCAGGCAATCTCAAGGTAAAAATACTCTCCCCCACCCCTGTGCGCTCATAGTTCAGGCGATTCATTTATGCAAATAATCATGCAAACCTCACAATTTTTGGTGCTGCAGGTTGTGTATTTTGTCAATTCGGGGACTGAAGCGAATGAACTGGCAATGTTGATGGCTCGGCTGTACAGTGGGAATCTTAGTATGATTGCTCTCAGAAACGCATACCATGGTGGAAGTGCTGGAACAATTGGTTTGACTGGTTTGCAGACGTGGAAGTACCCAATTCCTCAGGTTTGTCGTATGCCTCATCTTGCTAGATTATCCTTACCTTTTCCTTCAAAGCTCTGTTGTCATAAAGAAAATGGAATACTTGCAATGTATTATGTGCACAGTTTTGTTTCATAACCACTGTGATAGCAGAATCTGATTCTCAATCTACTACCAAGCACTATAGTCCATGTCTGTGTTTTGGATTTAATGATCATAGCCTAATCAAACATTGTGCAGGGTGAAATACATCATGTCATGAACCCTGACCCTTACCATGGGACTTTTGGGTCAGACGCTGCTGCATATGCCAAGGAAGTCGAGGAGCATATCACTTATGGAAGCTCAGGAAGGGTTGCAGGTTTCATTGCTGAAACTTTCCAGGTCTCAACTTTGAACGGTTCATTTTGTTATATTTGAATAGATGTTGTTAAGCATCACCCTGAAACACCTTAACCATGTAGTGATGTTGATGCATTGTCATGGCTGCAGGGTGTCGGTGGTGCTGTCGAACTAGCTCCTGGATACCTGAAGTTAGCTTATGATATTGTGCGGAAGGCTGGTGGTGTCTGTATAGCTGATGAAGTGCAGAGTGGTTTCGGTCGTACTGGAAGTCATTACTGGGGATTTCAGACACAAGATGTCATCCCTGACATTGTAACAATGGCAAAGGTCTATCTCATAGTCCAATATGCCATAAGGTTTTCTTTTGCCAACACTATTTGTCGGTGCTGATATGATGATTTGTTTTACTTTCTCTGTTCCAGGGAATTGGCAATGGTCTACCATTGGGGGCTGTTGTAACAAACCCTGAGATAGCAAGCGTCTTGGCTCAAAGAATCCAGTTTAATACATTTGGTGGGAATCCAGTTTGCTCTGCTGGTGGATTGGCTGTGCTTAAAGTTCTTGACAAGGAGAAGCGACAGGCACATTGTGCTGATGTTGGATTTCACTTGGTGGAGCGTCTAAAATCACTTCAGCAGAAGCATGAAAGTAAACATATAATATTTGATTCTGTTCTTCTACTAAACACTGATATTAGATACTTCATCTCATTATCAGTAGCTAGCTATTCTCTGGACTAACCTTTTCAGTTCAATATTTCTTTGTAAAATTTGATCCTGCTAATTTAGCTACTGTTTGTTTATTGATGGACCGTGCTCTTGTCAGTCATAGGAGATGTTAGGGGAAGGGGACTGATGCTTGGGGTGGAACTTGTTACCGACAGGAAGGAGAAGACCCCTGCCAAGGCAGAGACTGCCGCACTGTTTGAGAAACTCAAAGGTGCTGCTGCGCATCTCCCCCTCCATGGGCCCGTTCGTTTCCAATTTTTACTGCTGCACGGAACAGCACTGCACAGCAGTTCCATTTGCTGACCACTGCACGGAACAGCACTGCACTCACGCGATAATTCCTTCCGAACACACCACATGATTCTTTATTCTTCTCACCTGGCCCTGACTTTTCTGCTTCACATTCCTTGTTAATCAGATCTTGGGATACTAGTTGGAAAAGGCGGCCTGCACGGCAACGTCTTCAGAATAAAACCACCAATGTGCTTTTCAAAGGACGATGCAGGTTTGAACAGTCTCAAGTCTTAATACTCAAGTTTTTCCTTGCAGTTCATCCAGACTAATAAGAAAAGGCTGCTTGTTACAGACTTTCTGGTGGAAGCAATGGACTACGCGATGTCTGGGCTGTAAGGAACTCGTCTGTCCGCAACGCAGTACCTAGTGCCTGATTACCATTTCATTGCCTTAGTTGCTGGGTAGCGCGCCTCTAGTTGCCCATGGTGGATAGAAGAAATAAATAAACGAAGGGGGGAGAATTTATCTGAAACTTGGGAGTGTATTGGCCGAATTCCTCGCTATTAATATAAAATAACTTGTTTATAACAGCGAGCAAGCATCCTTTCAGTCCATACGTATGTTGTTATACTCTCTAGCTGTGACATTAGCAACAGCCAGATAAACTTGAAAATTACAAGTTCCTTGAGAATGTCCTGCAAAAAGGGGAAAAAAAACAGCCCCGGTCACAAGAGGCCCAATGTGTATGGCCCAGTTGTTATAGGCAGCCCACGTAATGATGTGATTAGCCCAGCAAACTGGAAAACGTTTACGGCCGAATGACGCGGTCGATTGATTTTTACACAGCCACCGGGGTGGATTATGCGATCTGCTTCGATATTTTTCTTTTGACACGTTCACATGATCCTTTTCGACATAAAAAAATCTATGGTTATTTCTTCACAGATACCTTTAATTTCTTAAATAAGTGTTTCAATACACAAAAGCCATGATAAACTTACATGCCTTCTGGCGGTTTCAATACAAAAAGCCATGATACAAAACCTTATTACTGACCAGGCTTACACAGTGCGCAAATAGCTGTAATTAAAAACGTATTGCGATCAAAATAGTTCTCGATCGAGAATGGTCTCAGCAGCAGCAGAAGTGGTCGTAGCATTGTGCGTATAGGGAAAGCAGCTAACAGCAGCAGCAGCTTGCTAGCTATGGATCTTCTTGAACCTGTGGAGCTTCCAGGTGTCGGAGCGCGAGCCCGGGACGCCCCACACCAGGCACTCGTACTCGGCGGTGCTGCCGTCGTCCCTGGCCGCCACCACGACGAGCTTGTAGTTGGTGCCGCCGCCCACCGCCGCCTGCGTCTCCGCGCTCACCAGGTCCACGAACGTGATGTCCTTGCGGTGCGCGAGGTCGTACACCAGCACCGCGAACTGCGCCACCTGCCTGAGCACCGTCTCCCTGCGCGCGTCGGGGACCTGCACCCACGCCGCGCGTGACGCCGCGGGGAGCGTCGCCGCGGACACCAGGAGGAGCGCGGCTCCCAGCAGAGGCAGCGCCGGCGACCTCATCGTTGATTTGAAAACTACTGTTACTGCGTAACGCGCCCTTGCTTTATCGACCCAGGCAGGCTTGTGATAAGCTGAGTATGGCCATGGCGAGGGATGCGAGTTTTATAGCGCAGGAAAGCACACCAGCAACGCCTTCAACCTGAAGGTATATTATGTTGATGCACGAGACCGTAATGATCAGACTGCAATGTCGGCATACGGCTAGCTCGACGGGACGGTGCCACTGGCCGCGAGCCCGCGAATGTTTTGTGCGCATCGGAACTCGGTTTCGTGTGGCGTAGAAACGGGAAAGTCATGGCGCGTTGGGGGTCGCGGACCATCGGCAGCAACACCGGCAAATTAGAGGAAACCGTGCACTCTAGAACCTAGTACGTGTATTGCTGGTTTCTTCTCTTTCTTCTATGGTCCAGGTACCATAGGCGGAGCTTAAGTGTCGGTCAGGGTGGGCCATGCCCCTTCTGGTTTGTGAAAATTGTTGATCACCTAAGTATTTGAAGGGTAAAACACAGAAAGAGAAGCACCTAATATGTAAGAGCAGTCAGTATATTTTTATTGTTAATATGTTTATGTAAATATATTTTTATTGTTAATTACTAGTAAAAGTATCGACTAATCTTAGATCTGCTTAGTCGCCCCGCTGCATTTTCTCTCTAGCTCCACCACTGCTAGCAGTACTTTTTTTTAAGCCTCTCTTTACTGAATACAGCTGTATCTGATCTTTGTACGCACGTGCAACCCAACTCACATCATAAGACACACACCAACACAACACAACTCTAGCGTACAAAGGTAGACCTACAACTATACCCAGTGAAATCCACGTCCTTAAAAGCTCTGTGTCTTCAGTTAGCAGGAACTTTGGCAAGTGGTGAGTTGCAGGAGCTACGAGTCAAAGGATATCCAGTCAGCTCTATTACGTAACGTTATTAAGACACTTAGAGCAGCCGCAATGTATCAAAAAACCAGTCTTTATATAATTAATGAAGACATATATATCACTCATACCCATTGTGAAAATAGACATTATAGAATTCAATGCAAAAGACACCTATATACGTGCTATCTGGCCATAAGCTACACACAAATATTAAAAAAGCCGTTGGTGCGTTGATCCAGTCGTTGTGCGTGCCGTTGCTCCACATAGCCGTTGCTGGACTTCACTCGGCAGTTGCTCACTTCATCATAGATTTCTATAAATAGGGATTTTGTTTATATTTCTCATTCCCACACATTCTACCAGCGAGTCACCTCCACACTCATGCTTCTCGCTAAAAAAATCAAAAACATCATGAGGTCCGCCTGTAATAGACCCCTCCAATAGAAATTTCATAAACTTGCTCAATCAAGTCTCCACAAACCAGCTATCTGATAATCTAAACAACAACTTCCATCCAACATGGGTTACTATTTAACAGATGGTATTTATCTCGAGTGGGCTGCATTTGTGAAAACAGTTCCTAGACCTGTCATTCAAAAGCATATAATATTTGCTGAACATCAAGAAGGAGCAAAAAAAGATGTTGAACGAGCATTTGGAGTTCTACAAAAACGTTGGGCCATCATACGCCAACCAGCACGTCTATGAGAATAAGAAGAACTTGCTGCTATTATGTATGCATGCATCATTTTGCATAACATGATAGTTGAAGATGAAAGAGACACATATAGAATACCCGATGAGAATACTTATGAGTAAGGATCATCCCCAGTACAAATTACAGGACTTGCTCATGGCCCAGTTAATGGATTTACATATGTCCTAGAGAAAAATATAGAAATTCGTGATCGATGTACCCATCGACGTCTCAAAAAAGATTTAATAGAGCACATATGGCACAAATTTGGTCCTACTTAGTGAGATTAGAAGTTATTAGTTTACTATCAGTGATAAGTTACAGTGTTTTACTTGTTGCTATTCATGATGTACTTGAACGCACGCCCAACTTATTTATCTCACCACTGGTCGTCGTCTAAACCGCAGCACCGCGCTCCTAAGATCCGTCCTCCACAACGACACAACCCCACGCTCCTAAGATCATACTTCCACGACCACTACGGTGTAGCAGCTCATCCTTATCCGCAGAAAGCAAGCACCATAGTTCATCTCTGCAATCCAGATCTGAGCCATGAACAAAAAAAGTTGAACTAAATCGCGAGATTAGAAGCATGACGGAGTAGATCGAGGAAAATATCACCGGATTTTGGCGTTCCTTATCCGCAGGCAGCAAGCACTCTAGTTCGTCATTGCACTCCACATTGGAGCCACGGAACCAAGAAAAAATAAACTAAATCGCGAGATTAAAAACACAAAGGAGTAGAAAGGGAGTAGATCCAGAGAAATACCACTGGATTTTGGCATCAATCGCTGGATTTTTGTCACAGTCGGCGACCTGCGTCTCGGATTGTAAACTCTGCGGCGTGCGACGAGCTTACGGAAAGTTCTGACGACGCGAACGAAGAAGAGAGACGGAGGGTGCAAGATGATTTTTTTACTCAAAAAATGAGTCATGAGCCGATGTTTGGAGACATAAATTGTGGAACCAGTCCACTAATTAAGCCAACTCGCGTGGGGTCCACTGCTATGAACAACCCGGTCCATAAACAATGGCGCTGCCCTTAGGGCCTGTTTGGTTTGTCCATGATTCGGTTGGAACGGAGGAGAATGAGGAGTATTAAATTTTGATCTGATCTAACTTGTAAAGGAATGAATCCGTCCCAATCCGGTTGATCCAAGTTTGAGTAGGAATAACCGAACACACCCTTAATCGGTTGACCTAAGGCCTATGGATATCAATCCGAAATTCCGATTACGCATGTTAAACACAACAACTTGCATGAACTGTATACATATGCGATGCGACCATCACCAAACCGGACTTCTGTCGTAAAGCCACAGACAGATGTGTCTTAAGTTTTGTTGCGTTAGAGTGAACTTCAGGGTTGCAAGTTGCCAAGTTGGTGTCCATATAATTTATTTCTGATCCACCTCGAGATTTTGCTGTTGCATCGAAAAATCCCTACCCAACACAACAGTGCAACACTACTAGAGTACTCTCTCTATTTTTTTAATTAATGTCGTCGTTGACTTTTAAATTCAACACTGACCATTCGTCTTATAAATTTTTTTGATAAATTTCATATAATTTGATATAATTTAATTTATCATTAGAGTTATTTGAATTAAAATTTAAAATTTTACACATTCGAGCAATTTTTTTAATAAAACGAATGGTCAAAGTTGATGATAAAAATCAACGACGACGTCAATTTAAAAACAGAAGAGTACGTAAAGGAAAGAGAGGGTCAGAGTTCAACGCTACACGTGAACCATTTCTTGAGATACATAGTTGTATATCTTCGTCTGATATAATCAAATAGTACAAGCCTGACTCAAGATCATGATCCCTCATGCCGTTTGTTTTTTTAGAGGACAATGAGCTAGTGTTGAACTAAAAGGAGCACCAAATACATATATGATCATGAACATCTTTCTTCTTATCTTAAATTTTCACATAGAAACATAAGCTAGTAGCTTATATATTTCTATATATTACAAAACATATCTTAATAGAAAAATTGATATAAGTGCTATAACAAAAAAAAATCCTTTATGAACACATTTCTATCACAAACACATAGTGGCCAAATATTTGTTTTTTTGCTATCACTTAACGTGGAATCTAGTTCTCTGTAAGTCATTTCATGTTGGTTACACAGAACCAACACCTATTTAATCGAGTCATCAGTATTTAAGAGTTACTCCCACCGTTCTTAAATTGATATCGCCGTTGACGTTTATAATTAACTTTGACCATTTATTTTATTTAAAAAATTTGCTCGAATGTATAAAATTTTAGAGTAAATTTCACAAAATTATATGTATTTTATAACTATTATCACAAAATTACAGATTTAAACAATAATTTCAGAAAACTACAGATTTTATATCTAATTTATCACAAAACTACAGATTTATATCAAATTTATCTCAGAACTACAGATTTTATTTTTAATTTATCACAAAACTACACATTTTATACAATGCTTTTAAAAGTTACTATAGTAAATCTGTAGTTTTCTGAAACTAGTCTTAAACCTGTAGTTTTGTGATAATATTTCTAAAGTATATGTAGTTTTGTAAAATTTACTCAAAATTTTAAGTTATGATTCAAATAACTCTAATAATAAATCAAATTATATTAAAATATATAAAATTTCTTAAGTTTTTTTTAATAAAATAAATAATTAAAGTTAAATTTAAAAGTGAACAGCGACGTCAGGACGGAGTGAGTACGTTCTTTATCAACAATAGTCGGCGATGTCTAGCGGTCGGTGACCAAATAACTCACACAAAGCCCATATTAAGGGCTACACCGCGTTTGAGCATGCATCACCGTACCCGCAGTTAATAACAGTTAATAACTAAGCTCTGGTGAGAATCAGAACACTTTTTCAATAGGAGATAATGATAATAAGATTAATACACTTATCAGACCATGAACATATGCTTGGTACACTGACACGACAACTCAACCCCTGATAACAAAATGCCGTCTCCTAGCTAAGTCCATTCTGAATTTCGGATGCGAGACATCTTATTCCTAAATTAAAGGACGTAACTAATTTATAGAACAAGTACGATAACTTTATTGGTACGTATAGTACGCCCCGGCTACGCGGCGATCGGCTTGAAGCTGAGGAGCTTCCAGTTGGTGGCACGCGAGCCGGGCACGCCCCACACGAAGCACTCGTACGGCTTGATCGTGCTCCCACCGGGCGCGGTGGCCACCTCCAGCTCGAGCCGGTAGTTGGTGCCGCCGGTGGCCACCCGCTCGGTGGCGCCGCGCACCACCCTCACGAACTCGAAGCTGGTGCGGTGCGGGAGGTTGTAGACGATGACGCAGAACCTGCCCACCTGCGTGATCACCAGGTCCCGCGGGTTGCTCACCGGCGTCCACGCCGCGTCGGTCCCCGTCGCGAACGCGGCGGCGGCGATGACCAGGGCTGCAATGACCAGCGACAGAAGCGACCTCATGGCTGTGATCGAAGGACTAGCTTCCACTCGTTTGGTGTCTGGTTTTATGAGCCTCGATCTGGGCATATCATGGCGACGGCCCGGTGACCTTTTATAGCTCCGGAAGGGCGTAAAATTAAGCGACGCGTCCATCTGAAGGGAGTGCCGACGCGGAAGAGGCAGCTGCCAGGTTAAGGTCAAACCATCGAGTTGTCAAACTCTGCTCGTGTGTGTGAGGTCGACCACGTAGCTTGGCTTTGGCCAAGTCCATTGCCAGGAGAACTATATGTTAAAAAGAGGGATGCTACGGTACTTGAGAGACTCAGAGGTAACTTTACCACATCGATTAATCTCATCTTAGCTATTAATTTTTAAAAATTAGTATTGAATTTATTATTTTTTATATCAAACCTATCATTTTAATACCACTAGATATCTCTATATTTTTAATTATTATAAATCATTCTAGCTTTGGGTACGGAAATGAATGAAAAGTGAAAAAAATATGGTATACAAAAAACGAGAAAGAAAAAGATAGAGATAAAGATTTATTGAGAAGAGAGAAAATATATTAAAAAAAGAAAAAAGTGTATTAAGAAGTGAGAATGACATATATTGAGAAACAAATTTTAAATGTTAAAATGATTTATATTTGTGAACGAAAAAAGTAATAAATAACTATAATTAATTTCAAACATTATATCATCTCTCGTTGAAAAATCCATCTGTATATGAATGACTCATGGTGCCACTAGCTTGCAAAGGGGAGCACACATGGCCAACGTGATGGGGCATCGAGATCGGCACGTCGCCGCGGTGCGATCGAGTTGCCAGCTGGCGGTGGCGTTTGTTTCGGTGCTGGGGTCCTGGGTGCGTGCGCCCTGCGGGTTTAGCAGTATCTCTCGTCGCGTCATCTCGCGGTTTTGTAGGGTGGGAGCCCCTACAGGGTCCTATTTCTTCGTGGCAGGTCAGAATGGAGTCATCAGAGGGTGCATAGGTGGATGAGAACTTGCTCGTACCGGTGAATTGTTTACAGCAACGATTTCAAAGTCAACGCAGCTCTACCTGGAAAGCTAGGGCCTCTGACCTTGTCGTCTGTACGAGGAGAAGGAGAAGACAGCTATTTGTCCTCGGAAAGAGCTTACAAAATGGGATTCAGAGAGGAGTCAATACATCTGATGAATGAGCCTTTTGTCAAAAAAAAAAAAAAGGTTAGTAGCGAGAAGTACACGTAACGACGCATCCAGCAAGTTGAACAAAAATATAATGAGCTTCAGATCTTCCACGAAGATCATGTGTGAGATCTTTGCAGCTCGATCTTTGAACCTGACAAAATCAGAACAGTCACACAGGGCTGCCGCGCGCATAGGCGCCGACTTGGAGCCCAATAGCCTGGCCCGATTGAAGCGGACGCTGCGCACATAGGCCCACTTATAGCCCAGTAGCCTTGCAATATCGCACTCGTGTCGGCACGCAAGAGGTGCGGGCCTGACGGCGAAGCCTCTGGGTCGACCCGCCGCTGGGCTTAGTCAGCCTGGCGCATCCTGGCCCTTTTTTTTACTTGAGCCTTTTTTTTTTTGCGACTCATGCCAAACCTTGATTAACTGGAATCAATATTACAGTCTTTTGCTATCAGGTCAGATATACAAGCTGGGGCTGTTTGCCACTCCCTCAGTCTGTTATCTCCTGAAGCAACTTTAGCTAAAGTATGAGCTATACCTTATTACAATCTCTAGAAATATGTGTAAAAGAGAAAGGAAAGCCAAGCTAAGTTCTTTGATATCCCGCAGAATTGGAAGAATTCTTGATCTCTGAGAGGCCATCGAGTTCCAAAGCTTTACTAACTCCTGGCAATCTCTTTCTAGAACCAAATTCTGTATACCTTTCTCAATTGCCAGTTTTAGGCCATCTCGACATGCTAAAGCTTCCATGGTTAACGCATCGAGCAATTAGTATACCATTTCGACAAACCCCCTTTGAATACACCTTGATGGTTCCTAATTACAACACCTACTGAACCTTCAGACAACAAATTGTTAAAAGTTCCATCAACATTACATTTCAACCAATCAACCTCCGGTAGTTTCCAAGAAAAAACCAGCCTTGCAGCAGGTATATCTTGTGCTGGTTTTGACAATTCCCAAATATCATAAGCAGTATCAACGGCCCATTTTACCTCCGTTCTATCTGGCATCTTATGTTCTCCATGTCGTCTCTTATTTCTTTGCAGCCAAAGAGCATACATGCCAATGATAAAGATTGATCTATGTTTAGCTGGACACACATGATCCTGGAGGAGGTCACTCGCCCATGAAAGTGGATGGAGCTTCGGTAATTCTGCACTCGTCAAAACTGTCACCTGTTGCCAGAACATTTTAGCTATTGAACATTCCATGAAAATATGTCTTACGGATTCCTCCCTTCCGCAAACTTCACAATTGGCTACTGGTTCTATGTGACGCTTCCATAGAAGCGCTTTTGCGGGAATGAATTCATATAGAACTCTCCACCAGAAGACACACACTTTTGGCGGAACCTGTAGCTTCCAAACTTTTTTCATGTCTTATCTCCAGAGCTACTTGCAACCATTCCTTTGCCTCGATCAAATTTTGAATCCAGAATTCTATATACTGATTTTACTGAATAATTTCCATGTCTCTCTGGTTCCCATGCCCACCAATCACTCTCATCTGTTTTAACTGGAATTTTAAGAATTGCTTCAGCATCTATAGGCAAGAACACATCTCTAATGAGTTCCTCATTCCACTGTCCAAAATCCGACAAGAGATCAACCACCATTGTTACTTCTTGGTTTTCACTAGGTGTAATCGGTTTTGCATTAAAATGCTGAGGGATCCATCTATCTTGCCAAATATTTGTTGTTGCGCCATTTCCAATCCTTTTGATCAAACCCTGTTTCAGAATTTTTTTTCCAGCTTGAATAGTTCTCCATGTCTGACTGACACGCTTTTTTCTAGAGATGGATAGAAAATCTGTATTATGGTAATATTTGCCCTTCAAAACTCTTGCGCATAAGCTGTCATGTTTTGTAATCAATCTCCACCCCTGTTTACCCAACAAAGCCTTATTAAACAGGTGCAAATCTCTGAAACCTATGCCACCCTTGGATTTATGCTCTGTTAGATGGTCCCAACTCATCCAGTGCGTTTTTTTTCTGTCAACCGAACCACCCCACCAAAAATTTGCAATAGCTGTTCTCATTTTCTTGCAGGTCACTTTTGATAATAAAAACAGCTCATTGAATACGTGGGAATGGCCTGAGCTACTGATTTCAAAAGGATTTCTCTGCCAGCACTACTTGCTTTTTTACCACTCCAAGAACCAATTAAGTTTTTCGTCTTTGTTGGTAAATATTCAAATGCCTCTTTCGTAGATCTCCCTACTGCTGTAGGTAATCCCAAATATCTATCAGAAAGTGCTTCATTATCAATTTGTATTGCATTCTTTACCTCCAGCTTCACTTCATCAGTGCAGTTCTTGCTGAAAAAAATAGAGGGCTTATCATGGTTCACCAGCTGACCAGATCCTCGATTATATATTTCAAGAATTTCCTGAAGTCTGGCAGCTCCACTTTGTGACGCTTCAGTGAAGACTATACAATCGTCCGCAAAAAGCAAATGCGAAATCCAAGGAGCGTGAAAACTTACTCGAATCCCTCTAGAAATGTAAGCAGGGCCACTATTTTTCAACAATCCAGACAACCCTTCAGCACATAATAAAAATAAGTAAGGGGATATAGGATCGCCCTGTCTAAGTCCCCTTGTTGGCTTGAAAACTGAAGAGAGATTGCCATTAACTTAACTGCAAAGGACACGAAGAAACACACCTCATAATAAGAGAGACGAAATGTTCATGAAAACCCAATTTGAGCATGATTCTCTGAAGATACTCCCACTCTACACGGTCATATGCTTTAGCCATATCTAGCTTTATAGCCCAAGCCCCTTTTTTACCTTTCTTATGTTGCAAATAGTGGGTACACTCATAGGCAATCAAGACATTATCAGAGATTAACTGGCCTGGAACAAAGGCTCTTTGCTCCCGAGAAATAATATCATCCAGCAAAGGTCTCATTCTTTTAGCAATGATCTTTGAACAAATCTTGTAAGCCACGTTACATAAAGAAATTGGTCTGAAATGCTTCATTTCCTGTGGGTTCTTCACTTTTGGAATTAGAATAATAGTTGTTCTGTTAAGATCTTCAGGCAGAGGCCCTCCATTCAGAAAGTCTAGCACAGCCTGCGTCACACTTGCCCCTAAGAACTTCCAATGATGTTGAAAGAAACCTGCTGTAAAACCATCAGGGCCTGACGCCTTATTAGCTCCCATCATAAACAAAGCACGTTCAACCTCTTCAGGAGTATAGGGTTGCAACAGTGCCTCGTTCATCACCTCCGTCACTGTCTCCTTAACGTGTTCCAGAATAGGTCTCGGGTCCAAATTATCCTGTCGAGTAAACAAGTTACAATAAAACTTCTTTGCCACATCCTCAATGTCTTCCTGTTTTGACACAATGAAACTATCATCTCTCTTGAGCGATTTAATTCGATTTGTCCTAGCGCGCTCAGGAGCTTTAGCCTGAAAGAAGGATGTATTGCGATCCCCATGTTTTAGCCACTCAATTCGTGACCGTTGTTTTTCCATTAACTCTTCCCTAAAGAGTAGTTCTGACATTCGGGCCATCAGCTGTCTTTCTTTCCAGGAAGGACCGCTCTGAACATTCTGGCTCCTGATCTGCTCTAACTATTTACGAAGCTTTTCAATTTCCTTTCGAACAAAGCCCAAGGTCTGTTGTTCCCAGCAACTCAATGAACCAGCCATTTTACGAAGGTGTTCTGATAGACCACCTAAGGATTGAACATTGCCTAACCCTCTCCGGGAGGCTTGAACCAAAGACACATAAGATGGATCCCGCCTCCACATATTTTCATATCTAAATTGCCTTTGTTTCCTCCCTCGTAGCCTGTCACCCGATAATTTCAGCAACAGGCAACTCAAGTGACACCTGCGACCCAAACCATTCTATCGATGATTGTGCACGGGAACGTTCTACTCCTGCTTTGCTTTGATCATCATTCGTAACGCAAAAAATGTGGTCAACTGTCAGTTACCAGTAGTCGATAAAAAAAATTGTCAGTTACCTACTAGCACTACGCTTTGGTGCTGTATCTCGCCGCCATTATACTACTACAGGTATTTTTTTACTAAGTTATTGCTGTAGTAGTACTACTTACTACTTCAGCTATACAGACAACCACAATAGTTATTTTAATTTGGTACATAAGTGTAGAGTCTACTATAAGATAGTATTTTGTTGTTGGCTCTCTCATAATGTTGAAGTTAGCTTCTAGATTAAATATTTATTTCAGATTTGTCTTTTTTTTTATGGCTACTTTTTTCAATAGCAAAATAATATTCTAATGGTTTATGACTTAGCAATAGCATTATAGATATCTTTTGTTGTTTTTTTTTTATTGCTTACTTTTACAATACGTATACTTGATTTTGATTTTAAGAAGTATATTATTGCTTACGGCTCACTTTATCGGTACATTGCGGATGCCCTACTGGCTGGCGGTCTCCAACGGTCGAAAAATTGGCCGGGGGGCAACGAATTTCTTTAACGGCTCCGGCTCCCACGGTGGTGTCACAAGGCCGAGACGAAGCCGGCGCGGAGACGCGATCAAACAACCGGACGGAATTCAACGTCTCTTTCCGCACCTCCCTCTCTGTCACTCGCGTGTGCCGCGTTCGAGCAAGAGGTCGGGTGAACGCGAGCGCGAGAGGGGTAAGGCGATGGAGTTCATGGAGCCCAAGGACATCGACTGGAGCCGGGTGGTGTCGCGGTACGTGCGCGACGAGACATACGAGGGAATCGCGGCCCCGCGCTGGGCTGACCTCGCCGACCCCAACGCCGGCCGCGCCGATGTCGATGACGAGGCCTGGTTCTGCCGCCCCGGTACGCGCGCCTCTGCTTCCCCACTTCTCTCTTTCGCCGGCGGCGTTTCTGTTGGCTGTTTGCTTGATTGGGGGACATCCAATGAATGGCTTGTGTTGCTAATTGGTTCAAGAACGTCCGTGCTCTTGATCCGCCTATCTTGCCCTGTGAAAAAGCCGAGGCTTTGCTTCTAGGTATAGTGCGCGGATTTCTTGATCTGCAGATTGCCGGCACCCCAAGACGGCCGAGGATTTCGTCAAGACGAGCCCCAGCCCCAAGGTATGCATTGCGTCTTCTCTAATCTTGAGTTCGCGCGCGCCTTTTCTTGAATCTCCTCACGTTTCTTCCCCCGACCGGAAGAGGGCAAGCTACTGCGATCAGTGTCGGCCATGCTGCCGTTCGCCGAGAGGGACACCAACGCCACCGAACTAAGGTTCGTAGCAATATGATCCCCCTCCTAAAAAAAATCAAATTCAGGTGCTTGTCGCGCGCCCCTGCTCGTTCTGATCTATTTTTGTTCCCTCGCGTTGCTCAGAAGCGGGAGCCACAATCTCAAGTGGCGAGGCGTGGGTCCGCGCGGCGCCGTCGCCACCTTCACACCGCCCAAGCCGAAGGCAGCGCCCAAGAAGAGGGCTTTCCTGGAGGACAGCGAGAACCAGGACCCCGCGTTGGCCACGCCTCCCCCGGCGGCCGTGGCGGCGAGTAGTAGGCCACCGTTCGGTGCCGCCCGGTGGGCCAAGAACGCCAAGGAGGCCATCAAGTCCAGTGCGGAGAAGCGGCCGGACAACGCAGAGAAGGAGGCGCTGCTTGGCAAGCACACCGCGCCGAGGAAGCTCAAGAGCACCCTCTCGGCGAAGAACCTCTTCTCCGGGAAGGATATACTTGGCCAGATATCTGAGTTCTACGATGAGCTCAAGCGGATGGTTGGCGGCGCTGGCAGTCGACATGTCCCAGACACCCAGGAGGACATCAGCTCAAGCCCAATGTAAAACTCTCTACTCTTATGGAAGCAATGCATGGATTTCAGTTATCGAATTGGCGCTCTCAGATCCTTGACAGGTTGATCTTTTCAGGAAATGCGGCGATGGAGAAGAGAAGAATTCTTATGATGATGGCATCAGGGGTCCGGTTCCCTCGCCGACAGTGAAGGAGCTGGCAAGACAAGAAACTGTGAAAAGGAGTAGCCCAATGTAAACTCCGAAGAGTCACTTCTATCCATTCAGTCCTTAGAAAACTGTACTTAGTTTTACTCGAGATTATGAATGTTTTTTTTTTGTGCAGTAAGGGAAAAATGGTGGGGCTCAAGGTGGAAGCAGGGAAGGCAAGGAGGTGAAGGCAACATCGCCTGGGCGGAAGGAGGTGAAGGCAACATCGCCTGCTCCGCAGCGGTTTCCATCCCCATCAGCAAACAGCATCAAGAACGTTAAAGCAGGAGGGATGGCAACGGCAGGCTCACAACTCAAGAAGCCATTGAAGGTGACTCCCGTATGCCTACTACTTTGGTGTGAATTTTTACTAACTAAGCTGTCCTAACTCCTAAGGTCAAGAAAAATGGAAATGGAGGGGGTATCCTGTTGTTCTTTTTAAATTATTTGCGTAAGCTTGTCGGGATCATGTACTTCGGGTACTTGCTGACCCGTAATCGTACACGTAGACCAAAACCTCGAGGGGTTTTGAAGTCAGACGACAATGCACGAACGCGCGATCCGACTTTCGAAGCAACGATCTACGAAAGCCGAGTCTTAGCCGCATCCGGTACCAAGACATACAACAAGGCCGACCCTCGATGGCCAACCTCGAAAGTAAGTGCGGCAGTTACGTCGCATTTACTCTAGAGGCCAACCAACCGTTCCGACGGGACGGATCGGGTTCACCGCGACGACACTGTGGCTGACGCTACAGTATCGGACGGGCCGCGAAAGTCATGTCTCTCGGAAGTCCACAGACATGACCCGACGACACTGTGGCTGACGCTACAGTACCGAACTGACACTACAGTATTCGGCGCGATGAAAGACCCATCTGTCAGTGAGATAGTAAAACCACGTAGGACTCACTATTTTGTAACCCTGGACCGCCCTATATAAAAGGGGCAGTCCGGGGAGCGATAGAGGAGATTGATCGAAACCTTGAACTCTCGCGTGCAACCGTTTACACGCGTGAGTAACCCCGCGAACACGTACATCGAGCACCCCACGACTTAGACGCCGAATCCTCTCCCGAAGAGAGAATCTGACCCTTTGTACTTATTCACCGATATAAAACACCCTCTGGACGTAAGGTATTACACCGTTCTAATGGTAAACGAAATGTGGTTTTAATTTTGTAGATTTTTAATCAGATAGAAGAATCTGGTAAACCTTACAAAGCATATTAACCAACTTTTTTTTTTGGTATTTAGTATACTTTAGCTCAACTCTCAAGGGGATGTTATCAAATATACTAATTATATGCTAAAGGGATGGCTACTGAATAAATGCTACACGGGATGGCTTGAAAGATTAAGGACAATGGAAAATCTCAGTTTTCTCAGTCATGATCTAGGGCCTGAAAATAGTGTTAACACCTTATTCTATGCTCTACATGAACATGTCATGTAGCTAATTTCCCCATGTTATTCAGTCACACCTATTTCCTCAATCATATTTTTTTTCATTTGAAGTTGACTATAACTAATTTCTGTAATTACTTATTTTTCAGGAGCCACCTAGTAAGGATCCGGAGAACAAAAAAAGAAGCTATGCGGCAACCTTTTGGGGTTACGGACATGAACAATTCCAGAACTTGTGATGCAGAAGGGAGCTCCAGTAGCATGTTTTGGTTCTTGAAGCCCTGCACTTTCCTGGTGGAGTAGCACAGCGAGCAACACCTTATGTAGTTAGAATCCATTGCTTCATTTTTTTTTTTTACAAAGATTCTCAGTTTCTATTTGATTGATTCATTTGATGGTCCTGGAGATAAACAAAAGGAATATGTATAGCCATACAAGTTGAGAGTTTTTTCATATGTATAATTCAAAATATAGAAAAATGACATTGTTCTGCTACTGATAGGATGTTTAACCAAATAAATTGCCTTAATTTGCCCACTACTGCTACTTTGCTGTCAAAAGCTCCAAACAGCATCTCGTCTTTGGATGATTGCAGAGATGTGCAAAGACATTCGACAACCAGGAATCTTAATATTTGTTCTGCAACGTGCTAACAAACTAGCATATCGCACAAGGAGGCCAGAAGGGCTCGAGACCCGAACGCATGGACACATGCGTGGAAGAGAAGCATGTGAAGGGGAGCGCTCGTGAGGAGCCGCAATGCTGTGAGGTGTATCCTTATAGCTCGCATTCAAGCCCCTCTTTTTATTACCATGACGAGGTCCAATCACTTCATTCAGCCAGAAGCACTTCACCAAGATAGATAAACAAATGGCCGGTTCAATTGATCATCCATCATAAGAAATAAACACAGAATATCTCAAATACTATACAAAACCAAATAAATAACAAGAAACTAGGAATGGTAGGTCAGAAAATTCTGGTCGCCACAGTATAGCACCATGGGTTCCTAGAGATGCCCGTGTTGCATTCTATTCGTGTCTAAGAGTGTAGATCCGAGAGTCTAGAGTTCGGAAAAAGATATGTGTCGTCGGAGTCGAGAAAGACGATCCGGTGGCCATTCGCTCGTTTGTCGATGCAGTCGTTCTGCGTAAGGGCAGCGAAGATCGGAGTAGACGGGCGAAGACATAGAAGTTACGGCGACGTTGTCGATCTCCCGGTGATGACGGTTGTCGTCACAGTGACAGCGGTTGAGCTTCCCGTCGGCACAGCGCACTCTTATAGATCGGTTTTAGGGTTTTGTCGATAGGTTATAGCAGTACGGACAAACCTGGTTATCCATGCTGCCTCGACCCCCACCTCTATTTATTGTGGCGCTGGCAACAGAGACTCACCAGTCATTGTTGGGCTGAGCGCCCCCGATCAGTGCGCTAGGTCAAGGGTCCATTTGGTCGTTGGGCCAAATGGTTAGAGATCAATTCTAACATTCTTCCCCTTATCTCAGCTTATACTTTAACTTTAAATACCTTTGACTTTATTCATTTCATCACAGATTAGTGTATAGAACATGCTTCATCGTCACAGTCAATCACCGATAGATTCAACAGCTATAATACACCTCTCTGTTATAAAATAGTTATTTTAATCTTTTGGACCATCTTTTAATCTAGAAATCATAGGCCTTTCTTTAAACCCATGCTGGCTACATGTTCTTTGAACGCGTTGGGTGGTAAGCCTTTGATAAGCGGATCCGCTAACATCTTTACGGTACTTATATGCTCAAAACTTATAATCTGATCTCGAACTTTATCTTTCACAATATAGTACTTTATGTCAATGTGTTTGGCAGCACCACTTGACTTTTTGTTGTGGGCATACGTTACTGCGGATTCATTATCGCAGTACAACTTAAGTGGTCTATAGATGTCGTCAACCACTTTTAAACCGGGTATGAACTTCTTAAGCCAGTTCACCTGCTCCGTAGCCTCATAATATGCTACAAACTCGGCATACATCGTGGACGATGTAGTGACGGTTTGCTTTGAGCTTTTTCACGATATAGCTCCTCTAGCGAGAGTAAACACATATCCAGATGTAGACTTTCTATCATCTCCCGCATAATCAGAATATGTGTAGCCTACTATATAAAGTGAATCTGATCTTCTATATGTCATCATGAGGCTTTTTGTTCCTTGCAAATAACGCAAGATTTTCTTTACCAATTTTCAATGCTCTATTTCAGGATTGCTCTGAAATCTACTAAGTAACTCGGTAACAAATGTCAAGTTAGGGCGTGTACACACTTGAGCATACTGTAAGTTTCTGACAGCTAAAGCATATGGAACCGATTTCACTTGAGCATACTGTAAGTTTCCGACAGCTGAAGCATATGGAACCGATTTCATTTGATCGAGCTCGTACTGGTTACTGGGGCATTGAAAATCCCCATATCTGTCGCCCTTGACTATAGTACAGATGAAGGACTACATTTATGCATATCAAATTTCTTTAAGACTTTCTCTATGTATGCTTTTTGTGATAATTCCAATACTTCTTTGTTTCAATCTCGGTGAATTTCAATCTCTAGAACGAATGAAGCTTCACCAAGATCTTTCATATCAAAATTTGAGGACAAAATCTTCTTTGTCTCTAGTAGCAGACTGACGTTACTACTAGCCAGTAGTATATCATCTACATACAGGATTACGAAGATAAATTTCTCATCTTTAAACTTTGAGTAAACACAGTTGTCCTCTATATTCTTTTTAAACCAAAATTTTCTTATCGTACTGTCAAACTTCAAGTACCACTGTTTTGAAGCTTGCTTTAACTCATAAATCGATTTCTTTAGACGACATCTCATTCTTTCATTTCCTTCCACGACAAAATCTTTCGGTTGTGCCATGTAAACATTTTTCTCTAAATTCCCATTGAGAAATGCCGTCTTTACATCCATCTGATGTAACTCTAAATCATAATGAGTCACTAGTGCCATTATATTTTTGAAGGAATCTTTACATGAGACAAGAGAAAATGTCTCATTATAATTAATCCCTTCTCTTTGCGTAAAGCCTTTTGCCACAAGTCGTGCTTTATATCTTTCTATATTCTTCTGGGAGTCGAGTTTTGTCTTGTAGACCCATTTGCAGCTTACCTCTTTTAGAAATTACTTCCAAGTCTTAGATTTTATTAGCCTTCATGGACTTTATTTCTTCTTCCATGGCCTCAAGCTATTTTGAAGAATTTTCGCTTCGCATAGCTTCTTCAAATGAGGTGGGATCATCCTCTATTTTAAATTACTCTGTCTGATAAATTTCATAGTCATTAAAAATAGTCAATCTTTTTATTCTTTTAGATCTCCTCGAGGCCTCTTTATTTTAGTACATTTTCTGTTTGAACCTGTTCTTGCTCCCCCTCACCTGTGACAATGGGTTCTATAAGATTCTGAAGAACAGGTTCCTCATTTATATTCATTGTTGTCACAGGAGAAACAATAACATGTGCTTGCATTATAGTATTTTGCACTTTCGGTGCAACGACAGAAGGTAATGTAAAGAATGGCTCTTGAATCATCGAAGGGGGCGCATATGCCCGCTTTTCTTCAAGGTCAATCTCTCGAACTACCATGCTCCCCCTTATCATCTCATCTTCTAAGAAGACAGCGTGTCTCGTTTCTACAAACTTTATATATCTGTCTGGACAGTAGAAACGAAAACCTTTTAACTTTTCAGGATAGCCAATAAAATGGCAACTCACTATTTTGTGATTAAGCTTTCTAAGGTTTGGATTAAATACTTTAGCCTCAGCAAGGCTCCCCCATACACGTAAGTGATTTAATGAGAGAACTCTTTATATCTATAACTTGTATGATGTTTTGAGCACCGACTTACTTGGTACTTTATTGAGAATATAAATGACGGTTTTTAACGTCTCCATCCACAAACTCAATGGCAGTATGGAATAGCTCATCATGCTTCGCACCATATCCATCAAGGTACGGTTACGTCTATCAGCTACTCTATTTTGCTGAGGTTCGCTCGTTGTAGAATACTGGGCTACTATGACATTCTCCTATAAGAATCTTGCAAAAGGTCCAGGAACTTGGCTATATGAGGTATGTCGACCGTAATACTCCCTCCCCCCTCACGGTCAGATCGGACTATCTTAATCTTTAAGTTGTGTTGATTTTCAACTTCAGCTATAAATATTTTAAATTTATCCAAGGCTTCATTTTTTTATTGGATTAATATAGCCATATCGAGAGTAATCATCCGTGAATGTTACGAACGAGTCATAACCATCCACACTTTTCACAGGAAAAGGATCACAAATATCTGTGTGAATAATTTATAAAACTCTTGTGCTTTTTTTTTACATCTTTCTTAATTTTCTTTACATATTTTCCTTTAATGCATTCTCTGTATTGTTCTAAGTCTGAAAACTCTAGTGGAGGAAAAATATCATTCTTAACTAGTCTTTCTATTCTCTCCCTCCAAATATGGCCTAAACGACAGTGTCATAATTTCGACAACGCATCTAGAGTTCTTTTTCGTTTTCTTTTTACATTGATAGTCGAGGATTCATTTACTTTCTCGCACGCAATGTTCTCATTATCGCATACAATATTCACATCATCACGCAATGATAACAAATAAAGCTCATTTTGTAAGATGGCAAGACCAACATATACTTTATTAAACATTATTTCACACTTGCTATTTTTAAAATGACAATCATAACCATCATTGTCCAAACATTAAACACTAATAAGGTTTCTCTGTAAAGAGAGAACATAAAGAACATCTCTAAGTAAAAGAGTAAAGCTATCAGCTAGCATTAATGAAATATCGTCAACGGCTTCAACTTCAACTTGGACTCTATTTGCAACTTTAATGCATCTTTCTCTTCTTTGCGTAGTCCTCGTCGAACAGAATCTCTGTAAAGAATTAGCAATATAAACAGTTGCTCCAGAGTCAATCTACCAAGTAGATTTCAAATATTGCACATACAGGGATTCGTTTATAAAGGTAATAATGTTCTTACCTTTCTTTGCTATGATCATTTTTAAATAGGAGAGACAATCCTTTTTTAGTGTCCCGTCTTCTTGCAGTGAAGACACTGGTCTTTGTCTACTGCAAATTTTTTCTGTTGAGGCTGATGGACATAGGTTTTTTCTTTGTTCTTTGAAGAGTGACTGTTGAAATTCTTTTTTTTTTGTCCTTCACATAGTTGATGAAACCACCATGTGAAGCTTTAATTCTGTCATCCTCTTGCATACACATAGCTATGCACTTTTCTAAGTCCCATGTCTCGGGTTACATATTGTAGTTGACAACGAGGGTGTCAAACTCTTTTGACAAGAAAGCAAAAATTAGATGTATAAAGAGCTCATCTTTGAGACCCAAATTCATTGGTTTGAGCTTAGATGTCATATTGCTCATTCTTAATATGTGCTCTCTTATATCACCGTTACTACCAGAGTATCTTTCTGTCACAAGCTGCTTAATCACTTGTGTAGCATATGTCTTTAAAGAGTCAGTAAACTGACTTTTTATTCTTTCAAGTTACTCTGTGACAGTGTCACACTCTGAGATTGAGCCCACAATTACAGGCTCAATTGTGTTCTTTATTACAGCCATAAATTTCTTATTGGTTGTGGTCTATTTTCTATACTCAAGGTCATAGGACATCTTTAAGAGAGCATAATCCCTCTATCTAGTTTGCCAAACAGCATCAGTCTCATTATCTTTCCTCACTAGCGCTTCAGGCTCAGTGGAGCGTGCTGTGGTGAGAACACAGTCCACCTCAGCTAAGATAAACGTTATATCTATCTTTTTCTTTCACTCTCCATAGTTGTCACCTTCGAGAGTGGGGATCTTTTTTATACAACTCATCAGGTTGTATCCGCCTGAAAATAAATCAAATAAAGTGAGAACATAATAATAATAAAATTATATGTCTTATTTCCAACGTTGGTCAAAATATGACACACAATTTTATCTTATACATTAAATCTACATCACGTTGGTCAGAATTAGAAATAATACATAACAATCATCAATTAAAAAATTATAATACTATTATTATCAACGTTGGTCAGAAAATAACAATATCATAATTATCTGAAATTTATTACTATTTTTCTAAAATTAAATTCTCTCGTTGGTTCGAATTTAATAATGAAAATTAATAACTTTAATTATGCAGCGAAAAATAAAATTTTCTAATTTTCAAAAGCATTTACTTTATTTTTCTATTCTGTCAAAAATATCCCGTTGGTTCAATTTTCGACAGATTTAATTAAGCAAAATTACCCAATTAATCATTATCTAAAATGCTACTAAAAATCGAAAAAAAATAAAAGGGAAAACCTCAAAATGGGCCAAAAGGGGGGCCGCGCCTTTTTTTTCTTATCCTTTTCTTTTCTCTTGCGGCCCGCAGGCCGTACTGGCCCAGCTAATGCTTTCGGCCTGGCCAACTGCAGCCTAACCTCGCGCACCAAATTTTGGGCAAGCCAATCTGAACTTGGGCCGAGAAAAACACCTCTCGCCTAGGCCAAATCTGGCCCAACCAAGCACGGTTTCATCTCTGTCGTCGAATGACGATCCGACGGTCGCCGCGAAATTCACCAATATAAAACCCTGTGGCTCCCACCGAAACCCTAACCCTAGGCCAGTCGACGCTCACCACCCCCCTCTTCGCGCTGGCGGCGGCCCATCGGCCGTTGCGCGCCGCCTGGGGCCGTT
>BCLG01000508.1:136934-152408 GCA_001602295.1 Zoysia matrella
GGGCCGTTGCACCGCCCAACGCCGTTGCACGTCGCCCAAGACCGTTGCGCCACCCGGCGCCGTTGCACGGCCTTTGCCGGCACGCGTCAAATGTCGCGGCGGCGGTGCATTTTCTTTTCTTTTTTTTCCCCTTTTTTTGTGTTTTCTGTGATGATCTAGCGGCTAGGGTTAGGTTCATTTGCGCAGATCTGTTCCGAGTAGTGTTGTCTGTTGCTCTCGTGATCTACCTCTTAGACCTGGTTTTGATACCATTGTTGCATTCTATTCGTGTCTAGAAGTGTAGATCCGAGAGTCTAGAGTCCTGAAAGAGATCTGTGAGAGATTCGAAGGTGGTCAATACCTTTAGATCCCATAGATCTGGTCGTCGAAGTCGAGGAAAACAATCCAGTGGTCATTCGCCTGTTTGTCGATGCAGTCCTTCTGCGCAAAGACAGCGACGGTCGGAGTAAACGGGCGAAAGCGTAGAAGTCACGGCGACGTCGTCGATCTTCTAATGACGACGGTCGTTATGGCAGTGACGGCAGTTGAGCTTACCATCGGCACAGCACCCCCTCAAAGATTAGTTTTAGGGTTTTATTAGTGGGTTCTGGTAGTACAGACAAAACTGGTTATCCGTGCTGCCTCGGCTTCACCTCTATTTATTGTGACGTTAACGACAGAGATCCACGAGCACAATACTGAACACTTCCGATCAGAGCGCTAAGTCAATGGCCTATTTGACCGTTGGGTCAAATGGTTAGAGATGAAATCTAACAGCCCGGTCACTGGTGACATGCCGCCGCCTCCTGGAGCTTACGCTCACAGGTCTTAGGGACGTATGCCGATGGAGCAATGGAGCATGCATGCCCGGCCATGACAACATTTAAATCCAGCCATGCATCACTCTTCTCCGCGCGCCACTACTTACGGATCCCGCGCCTCCTCACACTCTCCTCGCCCAGTCGGCTACCCTCGTCGATCTCACGATCCGCGGCCGTTTCAAAAAGTTCAAAACCCTCTTCCTCCAAATCCCTAGTCCAAGCTAAGGTAGAGAGCTTGGTTTCTGAGTGCTGACCTTGGCGCGCAGGCAGGATCGGGGCAAGTAAGAAACAGCAAGGAATGGAGAGCCTCGGGCGGAAGCGGGGGTGGAAGAAGGGTCCGACGCGGGAGAAGGGCGGCCCGCAGAACGCGGCGTGCGAGTACCGCGGCGTCCGGCAGCGGACGTGGGGCAAGTGGGTCACCGAGATCCGCGAGCCCAACAAGCGCACCCGCGTCTGGCTCGGCTCCTTCGCCACCGCCGAGGAGACTGCGCTCGCCTACGACGAGGCCGCGCGCAAGCTCTACGGCCCCGGCGCCTTCCTCAACCTGCCGCACCTCCGCGCCTCCGTCTCCGTCTCCGCCGCCGCCGCGCACCAGCGTTTCAGCCTTTCAGGTGGCTCCCGGCCGCCGACAGGGGCGGCGCCGTCGCCGCGGTCCCGGCGTACGGGCTCCTCAACCTCAATGCGCAGCACAATGTTCACGTCATCCATCAGAGGCTGCAGGAGATCAAGAACAGCTCGCCGCCACCGCCTTCCAAGCCGCCGCAGGGTGCGCGAGCTCCACACCAGCTCATGCCACTCGTGGCCTGCTGCTCCTCTCCATGTTCCACCCTGACCACCGGTGTACCTGCCTCGGCAGCTCTGCCGCCGCCGTCAATGTCGTGCTTCCAGGCCCTGGAGCAGGCGGTGGTCACGGCCACCATGACGTCGGACACCGCGCGGTGCGAATCCGACGGCACTGGCGCGGACAAACCCCAGCTCGACCTCAGGGAATTCTTGCAGCAGATAGGCGTGCTCAAGGGCGAAGAAGAGGGCGCGGTCACCAAGAACGGCTTTCATGGGGACGGCGACGTAGCAGGAGCGCTTGGAAACAGTGAGTTCGACTGGAACGCGCTGGCTGCCGACCTGAACGACATCGTGGGTGGCCACGGCGGCGTGCTCGACGTGAACGGAGCGTTTCAGTTGGACGAGCTGCATGAGGTTGAACAATTTGGGAGCTATATCCCCATCCCTGTCTTGGACGTGTAAACCGAGTACATGCAAGCGAGAAGCTCTGGTGTGTGTCTACTGATGAGACTATCTTAGCGCACAAGATTTAATTTTCAAGTTGATGTAATCTGATTCTGAGTGGTGACAAGGTTGACATGCTGATTTTTTTATAAAAAAAAATCTGGTGAACTAATGTTATTCTAAAACTGAAAACGACTACCTTCTGCTAGCATGAGTTGACACTCACCACCCCCCCCCCCCCCCCCCGGTTCCGACTTATAATTGTCAGGTTACTCAGTACTCTATATTTTGTTTGTATCCATCATCAAGTCAAACTGGCTAGGCCTTCACACAGTCACATGACTCACATCAAAAGTCATGTGTACTTAGGAGGTTTATTATTGTTTTCCTAATGTGGATTTTGAATTCTAAGAAATGAGACTAAGGATTGGGATTAAGAAACATTTAGAAATATCTAGGCCCTTTATTTATCCAACCACTATCACAAACTTTTATTTATTTTCATTCTCAAACTCTTTCTTCATTTTCCATTAGCCAAACGCTATTAAAACGTTGAGGCTTCCATAAATTCTTTTTTTCTACAATTTTTTTTTTATGAAATTGAAGTTTCCTATCAAATTATTTTACTTCCTACGAAAATCTTGCATTTACTAGCCCCAATGAAAATGGATATCCATAACCAAAACATCCCCAACAATTTTTAAAAAATCACTCCAAAAATATTTTTAAAGGTTAGTTAAAAAAATTTCGAGATTTATTTTAGTCACCTTTTTTAATAGCTCTATTAAATATAGTTTATATTTGACACAAGTGAACAATCGATCTTATGATTAATTATACGAAAAATATGATTTGAACCTCAGAAATTTTCTCAGATCTATCTCCATACAGAAGATTTGTGAGAAACTTCAAAAGTAGAAATGTATTTAGAGAAGCTATTGTAGAAGTATTTTTAGGCTTTTTCTTTATAATTTTATTTAGAGGAGTTAAATGAGGAGCTTTTGTAAATGTTCTGTACGCCTTCGTCGCGGGGGATGGCGGACTGTTAAGGCTAAGTAGGAGAAATACGCATTCTGTCTTCTCCCCTGAACAAGCCGGAACTCTCTTAATCACGGCCGCGGTCCGCGGAGAAAACCCAATCCAATATTCGTCACAAGCAACGCGGCAGGCGATGCTGCGCGTTGTCGCGTCCACCCTCCCCGTCCTCCGCCGGCCCATCCAGCGTGCGGCCCTGCTGAACCCTAAACCCTGCCTGCGCTACCGCCTGCTGCCGTCGCCGTACCGGGCACTCTCGTCCTCGGTGCCTCCCGACGCGAGTCCCAGCGCCGGGGCTGTGGAAGACGCGGTGGTCGTGGAGGAGGACCACCTGACGCTCTGTGCGGCGGCGGGCAGGGCACCGCTACGGGTGGCGGTGCTGGTCAGTGGCGGGGTAGATAGCAGCGTCGCGCTCCGCCTCCTCCACGCCGCCGGCCACCGGTGCACTGCGTTCTACCTCAAAATATGGTTCCAGGTATGCACTGCATCCTGCAGGACGCCTTTGACTACCATTCAAGTTACTTCTGGAATGTTACACTGCAGAATGTCCCATGAACCTGAATGCGTGATTTGTAGGAAGATTTCAGGAACTTTTGGTCCGAGTGTCCGTGGGACGAAGATTTGAAGTACGCACAGGCTGTCTGTGACAAGGTCTAGTTCAAATTTTTAGATCAAGAATGGTGTTTCATTGAATTGCCAGCTTTCAGCAGGTGCGTCCAGACTAAATTTGTCAACTTAGACTAAGGATCTGATGTCTGATTTTATAGATTGATGTGCCATTGGAGGTGGTCCATTTATCAGATGAGTACTGGAATCATGTGGTAAGTAAGCTTCATTTCAGCATTCGTTTTCCCTGAGACTTGTCTACTGCACTTGTTACTGTATTTATCTGAGAGAGAATTCTGTGCATTTGATATCTAGGTATCTCATATCATCAATGAGTACCGCTGTGGTCGTACGCCTAATCCTGATGTTCTTTGCAACACGAGAATAAAGTTTGGTAAGGGCTGTGTATTCTGATGGCTGTATCCAGTATGACCCCTGTGCTTAATGTGCTATGAAAAAAAAACTTTATTTACACTGAGGTGCATTTTTCTGGTTATGATGTTTTGCATATTTTTATCATGCAGGGGCATTTTTAGAAGCTATTGAAGATTCAGGATTTGATTACATAGCTTCAGGACATTATGCTCATGTAACTCATCCATCCTCTGAAAACCTGGAAGAGCCGTCAATTTTACAGTTATCGAAGGATAAGGTACTTTGCAGAATCCCCACGTTGATATATTGTTTGATTTCTGTAATCTGAGTCTTCGTACCAGCTTACTGGTTGTATACTGATTTTATAGAGACGAAAACATAGAAAATAGCATAAATTTTGTTGTACTGCAATATTGAGTTACCTTTTTTATTCTCTTATTATTATTATTGCAGGTCAAGGACCAAACATATTTCCTCTCTCATCTATCTCAGTCTCAGCTTAGAAGGCTTCTCTTTCCTCTAGGAAGTATGACAAAGGTTACATGATTTTCAACAAAAAGGAATCGTATTATGTTCAATCAGCTGCTACATTTTTTTTAATAAATCGTTATCATATATTATGATATGAAGGATGAGGTGCGCAAACTGGCTACTAAATTGGGTCTCCCTAACCAAGGTAGGAAGGATTCGCAAGGAATATGCTTTCTTGGAAAGGTAACACTTCACTATCTTCTTTGTTAGTGGTTGATGTTCCTGGTCTGCTATGTTGGAGCTCCATAAAATATAAAATATCTGTTTCTAGGTCAAGTTTAGTGAGTTTGTTGAAAGGCATATTGGAGAGATGGAGGGGGTCATTCTAGAAGCTGAGTCTGGAGATTACCTAGGGAAACATCGTGGGTTTTGGTTCTATACGATTGGTCAGCGGCAAGGATTGCGGCTTCCTGGAGGACCTTGGTATGTTCTGTCATGGTGGCTTACTCGATTTCTGTTTGCTGCAATGTCAATCAGCTAATTGGGTGACATTTCCATGTTTACTGAAACTATTGCTCTGGTCTGGATTTGGATGTTGCCATATAGTAAAGTTTTCCCCCCTTGTTGGCATGTGATTTTTTACTTCTGTTCATCCTGAAATTCTCAAATTCAACTGCCTTTACATCTTGTGCAGGTACGTGGTTGAGAAAGATGTTCAAAACAATGTGGTTTTTGTATCAAGGAATTACTATTCACTGGATAAGAGGAGGCGAACATTTCGTGTTGGATCACTAAATTGGTTTAATTCTAAGCCTGTCAATGATGAGCAACTTAAATGCAAGGTAAGGGAATACTATGTTTAGTTGCCTCGAAGGCAATATTATGGCAAGTAACTTTATTATTAGGTTCCATATATTAGTTTTGAAGGTGATGTGAGGTTCCATATATAAGCTTCAACGCTAAATAGGCCAGTAAGTTGATGTCAAGCAGAAACATGTGCTTCATTGGTTTGCTGCCGTAACTTACCAATATGGCCATTTACATAATATTAGTTGTTTGAGCAGTCAAATCAATTGTGTCCCAAGTCAGAATGGGTCGAACGGAAGCACCCATGGTGGACTCTCTTTATGACCATTTCATTTTATTTTTCTGGGCATTAGGGACAGTGGGACAGACCTACTGGGTCATCAGTCCTGCTTATTCTTTCCAGAATATGGTTATTGAAAACTTAACTTGCCCCCAAAATTGATTGAAATTCACAAAGAAAATGTGCTTGCAGCTGTTAGGACACTTCCATCTCACGTTTAAGCTATATTTGGTTCAGTGTTTTTGTTTAATGTCAATGTCATATGGTCTTGTGTCAATTCACTGGTCTGCTCTATATTCAAATTCTGATATCAGGTGCGGCATAGCCCTGAGTTTCATGATTGCACAGTGATGGCAGAGCAAAGCATAGGAAATGGAGATATTCTGGTGGTTCATCTCTCTGAAGATGACCAGGGCTTAGCAGCTGGGCAGTTTGCTGCATTCTACTGTGAAAACGTGTGCCTGGGATCTGGCGTAATTCTGGATTCGTGGGACGAAATGAGTTTTCCTGTCTGCTCAAGGGCTCTTGAAATTGCCAAATTGGAGGACAAGTCAAACCTAGGGAAGCCAGTAAGGATTATGAACCTGGAACATATCACGAAATCAGAACAGGGGGCAACCAAAGTAGCCTAACATTAACAAGTGGATGTCTGTGTCTACGTAACGGCGCTAGGGTCCTGCATTGCTACACTTGTGCAGCCCAGCACGTTCAAGAATCAGGGGAGTTCCAGAAACTTAGCTCCCTGCCAGGACCTCCAGGTGATTGGTCGAAAGATGCCTTATTGGCGTGCTTTGGCGTCTTGGCGAGCTTACGTTTCGGAGAAGAAAATCTCTGCCCACCTCATGGAGATCGATGGTCGTACATCACTCGGGAAAGCACTCGACGGTTTCTTATCCTTGAGCCCGCTTTCGCTGCTGAGCCGAAGTATCTGGATACAATCGCCAGTTCTTACTATAGTATAAATTATCACGGGAAATCATTGTTTGAGATAATATTATGTGGTTGGTGTCAGTGAGTGATCAAAGCATACTGGCGGCACAAATCGTGTGTTGGTGATTCATTTTAGCCGTTGACTCGAGACTAAAACCCAAACTATTTCTAACAGTTATCATAGTTTATTCTTGGAGTGTACGTATATGTTTACTTGCCTGGCTGCGGCCGATCGGCGTGTGCCTGTCAGTTCCATCGAGTGTACTAACATATGTGCTCGTAACGTCCCGCAGCTGCTCAACACCACTGTATGCTTGCTTTGTATTGCTCCATGACCATAAGCTTTTTTGTGTCGCGAGGCTTCAACTTGTAGAATGCGCCATTTTTCAGGGCATTTGGCAAATGTTTCTCGCCGCCGACCAAACGCAAAGTGGCAAATGGATAGCACAATACAGGCGGAAGCAGCGTCAGGTTACAAATACCACCGGCACTCGCCGCCCTTGCTTCTCCCGGAGGCTTTCTAGAATCTCGAATTTTTTTATTATTTAATTCTTTTTAAATTAATATTTAAAAATCGTACGGAAGTCTATTTTCAGAATTAGACTTTCTTAGTTATCATGTGACGCGAATTGTGAAGAAACCATGTCACCCGTTGACCGGCACGCAAGAGAGAGGAAGAATGTAGGAGGAAGAAGTCGCGTGGGCGGGTCATAGCCACAGGAGTTCAATCGGGCCAGGCCGATGGGCAAGACTAGACTGATATACAAATTTTAAAAATATAGTTTAGTATAAATTTTTTAATATTAATTAAAAATAATAATAATAAACTCTAAAAATATGCTGAGGTGCTACTCCCATGTTCCACTTGCACCATACGACGAGCTCATGGTTTTGGATGCCAAAAATCCGGTATGAGTGTAGAGTAAACAAAATAAGCCGACATCTGGCTGCTGATAGGAGTCAATAAAAAACTGTTGATTGACTAGGCGATGCGCATTCTAGAAACTTTTAGACCGACACACGGATCCACCAAAAGAAAAACCTGCATCCAAGGGCATTGCTGATGCCAACAGCTGTCATTCAGATGGGGGAGAAAACAATACTACTGAGATCTAGGTATAATGGCCTGTCTACAGAAATAAGTTCTCAAACAGTAAATTTATTTTACAATTTATTTAATATTTTTTTAAAATAAATTAAATATAAATTTATTTTTCAGCTACTTTTTATTAATAAAAAAATAAACTGTCTTTTTATTTAATTCTAGCTTAGACCAAACAGAGCCATTTAGTCGTAACGGCCCAGTCTTGATAAAAATAAATCTATCTCCGTCGCACGATTTGGTCCTATCGTTGCTGGGACACTGGCTCACCAAGATTAAAGATTTGGCCGAGTGGGGGCGGGTAATGGCCTGACCGTCCGACACTTGTGAGGTAACGTGCGATCAGCAAAGGATGCCGGAGACTCGCGATAGTTGCCGAAACCGCTTTTTAACACCGCGTCGGCGAAGGGTCACGATCATTTGCCTTAGAGAAGTACCCATAAAAAAAAACATTTTTTAACTTTCAAATTTTAAATTTGATCACTCATTTTATTCAAAAAATTTATAAAAATATAATTTATTTTATTGTAAATTATTTTATTATTAAAAATAGTTTATGACTTATTTGTTTTTATATTTGCAAAAAAAAATTTGAATAAAGTTAAATATGATTTTTAAAAGTTAAAAAATGCACGTTAGTCTGGTTGTCAAATCGAATGCCGTGATAAATAGGTCACTAAGAACTAATCTGCCCTTTCCCCTCCGTCACAAATGTCTCTGAAGAAGCTGCTAGAACATCACATCGTTTGTTGACATCTGTATGTCAGTTTGCAAGCGGAAAATTGTACAGACAGGGTCAAGTCGACAAATCAACGAGTGAAAAGAATTTTGCAGACGGAAATTAAGCATGCTCGCATCAAACTGATGAAGAGTCAAAAGAGGTTTCATTTCCATCTCGAGTGCTCAACTGAAACAAACCCTGCAAACAAATTCGCAGCTGATGCACAACTACTATACACAGCACATCAAATTCCTTGAGAGGGATTATCTCAAATCCCACGCGAACATACTAAATTCTCTATGATCCCTTACCAAAAAAAAAAAATTCCTATGGATGCCACATGCTACTCCCACAAACAAGAGGGTGAAGAGCAGTTCGTGTACTAGGTGGTGTAGTAGTGAATTACAGTAGGCAGGAGGAACCTGTCGCCTGTTGGTTCGGTCGGTCCTAGCAGAGGGCGCGCGCGAGGCCGGCGAGGATGCGGGAGAGGCCGAGGCGGAAGCGGAGAACGGCGCCATGGGAGTATGGCGCGCAGTCGCGGCAGACGGCCTCCATGGCCTCGACGAAGAGGCTGAGGCTCCGCACCGGCGGCACGTAGAGCGTCAGCGGCGCGGCCGAGAAGGCCAGCGCCATGAGCAGCTGCAGCATCGCCACCTCGAACGGAGGATCAACGAGGCCGATCCAGGCGATCAAACGACGACCGCGCACGTACGCACGGAGCGGTGGAGACGGGCCAGCGGAGCAGAGGCAAGGGAGGGCAGGGGAGAGACCTGGCTCTGGATAGGGCACGTACGCAAGGGAGGAACCGAGGAGACAACGATGGCTGGGCGAGTAGGGAAGCGTTTCTCTTGGATTTGGCTTCTTATAGCCGGCGGAAACGGTGGAGGAGATAAGCACGGCAGAACGGAGGGTTCGTCACTTGACGTCGGAACTCGGAAGCGTTCGTCTTCCTCGCCGAGGAATTTTCCCTTTCGGAACGAAAATATTTTGTTTTCAGAGTTTCCAGAGAAAATCACTGTCGATCACGTAAGTGAAAGCACAGTTAGTATTAGTGTATATAGACTTACTCTACTACCTCTTAGGAAAAGTCACCTAGTGTCGTGTAAGCGGATGACGGGGGGTTCGTTGATTAGTCAGGACCACGAGCTTACTGCAATTTGCAATTTGCACAGGCCATGATAGTCGGCTGACGAACTCGTGATATTTGCAGCGGAATCAGATTCGAGCGCGTTGGGGGCCTTGTGGCTCATGAACGTCGTCATCTCAAGCAAGAACCTTGTGACAGCGCGCACGCGGGAGAGAGAATGGAAAAGGAGCTCGATCGCGTCCTGCGGTTCGAGCGGACTCGGATGCCTTCGAGATCGCTGCATTAAATTCGAGCGGATTCGTGATTAGTCCACTGTTTTTTTTTTCTGCCATGCTGATTCAAATGCCTTGTTTGAATTGTATTAGCCCTTCAAATTTTTTTGTTTAATGTTGTTGCCGCTTCATTTTCTTGAAATTTAACTCTTTGTAGAATGTTTTTGTTATCAATTTCCTCCTGAGCATGCGTGTTATTATCAACATCATGGTTTCTCAAAACCACAATTTTCAAGTAGCACAGTATTTGAAGCGCCACGGATAAGAATCTCAACGTACAACGTCAACTGTCAAAAGACCATGGCTTCGCTGATCAAGCGACTGGATCCCGTTTCGGTGAGGCGAAGACATTGTACAGCCCAAGCCACGCGCATGGCCCACGCAAGACGTGTTAATGGGCCAAGGCCTGTTGCTGGGACATGGCAAATGCAGCCCGCAGCGATCATCACGACAGAATGAGACGGAATGCTCGATGAGGCGATGGCTGCTGGTTCCTGAAACAATCAAAACAAATTCAATAATTCCATTGCAGAGAAAAAATCAAGACAAATACATAATCCCTTCATTTATCATTAATTACTTTAAATTTAAACTAGCCGGCAACAATAACTTTAGAATAATGGTTATTACAGTCATTGTCAGCTCATAAAAGTCACAGCGACAGGTTCCAGTTTCACGCTTCGCAAGTCCAAAGCACAACCAGCGATACCGTCAACGCTTGCGTCGTCTCCGCACCCAAGATACACAGCAAGAACTACTAGTATTAGAACACACTGAGACTGGTCTCCAATTCGGACACACCTAGTTACAGTTTCAACACACGCTTCCCAGGTTCAGTTCTACACAGAAAAGGCCGAGTCGAATTTCCGAGCGCAACACACATAAGCCAAGGATGAGTTGCCATGGAGCTCCAGTCAAGCGCCCCTTCTCGGGTGGTACCGGAGATCACCGGGCGGCAAGCCGTGCTCGTGCTTGGCGAACAGGCCGCCGTTATTCGCCGGCGCCCGGTGCGCGTCCGAGGAGCCACCGCAGCCGCCGGTAGCCTCCGCCTGCTGCTTCGTGTTGAGGAACCGCCCGCCGGAGCCGCGAGCTCGCTTCATAGCGTGCTGATGCCGAGACTCGTGAAGGTACGGCTGCATGCGCGCGCATACGTTACGTCAGAAGAGGCGTGAGCGAAGCTCTTGTGCAGGATCGAACAGGGTAAAAGAGATGAGTCTGAAGACGATCCAAAAAAACTGTAGAGGCACAGAACATAGTGATACCTTGCGACTTTTCACCAGCTTGTTTTCGGCCTCCAGTTTCGCACGGAGCTGCCTCCTTCGGAGAATCGCGTGGTATTGCTTTGCATTTACATAAATGGGCTCTTCAGCGGCTGGTTCGATTGGTAACGGAACTCGAGAGGATGGCACCATTCCCACGATCTGGTGGTGCATCTGCTTGGTTATTCATGAGATAAGAATGAGTTTAACAGTTATAATTAACTCCGGACTCTTTCTGAATCTAGAAGAAACAAGCCACTCTAACTCTAACCAGGAGAAACAAAACGAGTGCTGGCATTTACAATAATATGGTGGCAGTAAATTTACACAAATGACAAGCGTCAAGCAGATTCTTGAAAAAAAAGAGTAAATTGATATCCATGATGCTGGTTGGCTGTCTCAATAGACATTCATGCTAATGCCTAGCATAATACTTTAGGCACACATGCAGACACAGAGACGTCCCAATAGTAGGCCCCAAAAGGTACATCAACAACATTGCCGAGCAAACAAATAAAGGGGTATGCAGCACCAGAAAGTAGCAACAAAGTAGGAGAAATCAATGAAAGAACAGGCTGGACGCATAAAAGATCACTTACAATAGCATGCGAGCCATAGGTTGTCACTGCACCACCATAGAACGAATCAACATACGGGTATGATATGGCCTGAAAAGGTCAGCGTCTTGTGTAACTCATCACATGCTTATAATGTCAGAGAATAAATGAGAGCCATGAAATTAGTGGATTCTGTGCAACACCGAAACTTACATAGGACTGACTGCGGTCAGATTTTTGATGTGCATGGGCAGTTTCTGGATTGCCCAGAGATAAAGCTGACAGCATCTTATTTTCATCACTCTTGGTGTAACCATTAAGGTTTCCTAGTTATAGTACAATAAGATAGCAAGGTCAAAGAGCTTTGATATTCAGTGCTAATACAACAAATGGGTAGTGTTGGCCAAGAAAAGTGCAAACCTGATCGGTCGTTATGCTCGTTAAGGTTTCCTTCACTCATTCCAGACACCTCTTGTTGACTTCCACTGGTTGATTGGGTAGCTGATGAGTCGTAATCAGGCATTTGATGACCAAACTGAATCATTATTGTGCCATTTTCTGCCACAGAGAAATGGTGGGTGTTGTAATTCTAGCTGAAACTAACAAGCTACCAAAGACATTAAAGATGACAAAGTCCTTGCAACATTCGACTGAAACAACATTTTTGGAGTTTTTTTTTCTTACGTCTCGTCTCACAGAAACTCTCATTTCTTGTATTTCAGTTCATACTGTTCAAATATAAGCACAGGTCAGTCCCAACATAATAAGATATTTGGAACAGATTTAGTCTGCCTAATATGGAGCCGCTGATACAAAAGAACATGCTATCAGAATTGACCATTCTCAAGAAAAACATTATGCGGCCACATAAGCCCCTTAATTCACTAAAATCGATCATCTGATATGTGTAATTTTATCCATGCATATGCTCTAAGACAACTAATACTATTTGCATCAGTACCACGAAGCAGCTCAGAAGCTCCACCAGAATTTCTGATCAAAACTTCCCCGCAAAAACTTTATGAATAAACAAATTATGTGATGAGACTGAGACAAGTTCTTCACAACTTATTAGTTCAGTCAAAATGCTCGCAGGCGAATCAGCGCTACAGCTCAAGATCACTGGTTCTTCCCGCTCCGACTTTTACAGCTCCATGCATTAATTTAGCTGAAGACGAACTTGCATGCCAATCAACGCTGCATCATTTTTACTTACCAACAAAGCTACAGCCTGGTTACGAGCTCTGTTTCCAAATCAATTTCTCCTCCTCAACCACGAACTATCCAAGCACAACCGACACCTGTAGCACCACTGGGACTCGTTCGAGAAACAAATTTTGACGAGGAAACTCACAGATGGGAACGCGAAGAACCGACAGAACAAACAATTAAGCGACACACATCCTACACACATCGCGCTCAAACAAATCGAAGAGGACCTTGAGCACAGGGGCACACACCGGAACGGAACCACCACCTCACTTCCGCCCAGAAATGCACTCACACATCTCACCGCCGTAGCACGCATCCGCGAAACCGACCCAGCAACCAAGACGCCAGCCAGATCCATCCCCCAAAGCAGCCAGAACAGCCAAGAAACCAGCTCGGGTGCTGGCCGGAGCTCGGCCACACCGCAGGGAAGAAACAGACCGCGGACCAGAGAGGAGGGAGGGAGGAGCAACCGAGCAGACCTGAGCGATGAGGAGGAGGCATGTTCCCCTTCCGGCAGCCCTCCTCCGTGCTGCCTCTTTCCCACCTTGCCTTGCTTCGCTCCTCTGCAAGGTCTCCCTCTCCGTCTCTCCGAGAGCCTGGTGTGGTTTCTCCCTGCTTTGGCTGTTGGCCTGTATGGTTCTCTCTCTCTCTCCTCTGTCTGCTCACCACCTGCTGCTTAGCCTAAAGGCACTGAATAATAAAGCTGACGGGTGTGACTTGTAGGATGCCAGCGAGAGAGGTTAGATAAGCGACCCGATTAACAAAACGGGAGAATATATACTTATTTAACGATCAGGTCGCGAACTCGTATCTTCAGACTTCAGCTAAACGAATTCGCTAGCCGAGGTACTGCAGCTTTCATATCAGCAGCCTGGACGGTAGACGAGGACGTGAATGATAAAACGAGAGAATATTTGTCGCGATTTTACCAAAAATGTATGCCTACGTAGCTTTCAGATCCATCGCGGCGTGTCGCGCAGGCGCCACTTGTGGACACGCGCTGTGACTCATCAGGGCCAACATCCCAACTCCTCCCCTTGTCCGCTTGCTCGCGTTGTCGCGTGGACGGATCGATGGATCCTTCTCCAACCAGTTTTTCTTTTCTCTTCCCACACGAAATCTTTCATTTTTATTGTTGCCGTGTTCTCTACTCGCTGCACGTTAATTATTATTTCTTCACAAAAGATGTTTAAATTATTCTGTTTTGTTAATAATGCTACAGGAGTCTTAAAAACTTAGGACTCGGTGGTTCGTTCGGTCGGAATCATCGGCACAATATTCCCAGGTAGCCAGGCTTTGGATGTGTATGGACAACCATCTCATGCATCACTGTTTTAATTAATACAGTTAATAGGATTCGCGACACATGGTCGACGATAAGCTTGACAGTATTATGAAGTTGTTTATATACCACTGGTAAACCTAGTGGGGATCACGACGTGTACATGCTGTACGTTCACTTTACACCAAAAATATCCGTTGAGGCTGCTTTCTCGCGTTTTGCGTGCTGGCGATAACAAACAAACACGAGATTCCTTATACTGCTGTACTCCTACATGGTTGTTTGCGGTAAACTTCGGCGCGGAAAGGATATCTTTCTCACTGAATACGGAGTCTAGCGAACATTCTATGTAAGGAAAACAGCAGATAATAGGAATGTTTATTCTTCCCGGCTCCATTCATTGTAAATTGTTATCGTAGCTAGTGTTTAATGTCATATTTAATTATTCATCTTATTAAAAAATATGGTAAATATTATATATTCTATGTGCTGGAACTGTTCATCTATGATTAGGAACAACTAATTTTTTTTAGGATAATTTATGCAACAGACACTTTCACAGAGTCTACCGCACTGGCGAAGCTACGTTGACGAAGGGTGGTGCCATGGCATCAGGGTAAATCAAAATTTCTCTACTAATCATCTTGATTTCGACAAGGAAAACATCCTTTAAGTGATTTTTTTTTACTATATGGCACCACCGTAAGTTTAAGTCTACCTTCGCCCCTAGTCTACCATAATCACTTTAAGAAACAATAAACCACTGTTGCAAGTCAAGCGAGTTCGATGCAACTCGGATAAGCACATCTTTCATTATGGGATCAAGTCGTAATCACGCACGGCGGAGTTACACGTGATGGCACAGCACTGTGTAGTACTACTAGTTAATAGAATGCGACGGGCTTTGAACTTTCAAACCCCGAATGCCAAGTAAGAATATTCTAGAACGCGCCCTTGGCAGCCAGAGTGCCTCATGATCCTTATCCATTAATCGTACCATCAGCTAATGCAAATATTGCGTCCACTAGCTAGGATTGGATATTTTATGGGTAGGAGTGTAGGACGAAGCGTGCGCTCCCCTCATTGCTCACCTTTCCGCCCGACTGGACGGTGAACACCGCCATTTTTCAACGGCCAGTGTTATCCATGTTCTCAACTGACAACCAAACGGTACATGTCCCAAAAATTAAAGTAATGATATTCTAATACTAATGTGCTCTGAGGACAGCGGGGAAGATGAGCCGCAAGGGCGAATTTGGCTTACGGTTTGTCCAAGGTTTCCGGGCCACCGAAGGCCTGTTTTTTCCGAAGCCCACTTGAGATTGACCCCACGTACATTCGACAGGCCGACGACATACACCTGGGCCGGGCCATCCATGAGCATTAGAAACGCATAAAATGTGAACTCCTCATTCTCTTTTCTGGGTGACTGGGTCCTCATAAAAAAAAAA
>BCLG01000508.1:154702-173611 GCA_001602295.1 Zoysia matrella
GGGTTAGGGATGCAAAATTTTGCTTGCTTTTGCTGCTGCCTGCTTGCCGCTGATGCGGCTGATGATGATGATGATGAAAATTTCCTCCTATCGTTTCTCTGCGTATTGCTACTGCTACAGATTTGTGGTTGATTACTACTGCTGCTGCTGCTGTGCTGTTAAACAATTGAGGGAGTGAAGTTGCGTGCGTGCTGCTTGTGCTCTGTGTGCTAGGCCGCGTCGATCACTGTCACGGCTTTGCTTCACTTCCGTCGCATCGCGTCTTCGTCATTCTCTACGCTTTTCTGTAGACGGTACAAGTTCCATTCGGTAAACGGAGCTGGAGTCCAACAGTGGCTGCCACCGAGTCAGCTTCTTGATTCGCGCATATCGGAACTGACGCGGATTCTTTCTCGGACCCCGTCGTACGAGAGAATTCGCGCGTTGCGTGGTCAACAGCTCCTCGTCGTGTCGACTTTTTTTTTGCAAGAGGTGCCTTTGGTAGAGTAAGAAGAAAGCCTCTCCGCAGTTTATGGGTGGTGAAATTTTTTTACTAATATCGGAACAAGGAACAAAGGCAGATTCCCGCTACTCCTACTTGACACTGATAACCGAGAGAACCTTTTCGTTGGCGGTTGGCACGGTACCACTTCAGATGCGTGGCGCGCAAAACTTATACGATTATACGGCACGTCACTGCCATTCGATATGTTTCGCACAATACGTAGGGTATTCGATACTTAGTAACAAAAAATATTTGTTTCTTTAAAACGCAAAATTTTTATAAAAATTTATAAATTTTTTTAAAAAAATTAGTTTAATTTTACAGAAAAATCAAAGAAACCGAAAATTTTTCCTTCGATCGAAGGCCTAGAAGGGTCAGGGCAGCAGCCTTAACTGTAGAGAAAAATACGGCACGACAGCGAAAGGAACGCAAATTATAGCACTTGTAGAAATCAGACGGTAGGTGGCGATGTTTACCAGGCCTCGTACGATAACAATCGTGCTCCCCAACTCTCAGGTATTTTCTTTATTTTTTAATTGATATTGATGTTAATTTTTAAATTTAAATTTAATTATTTGTTTTATTTAAAAAATTTGTTCGTAAAATTTTAAGTTGTGATTTTTATGATAAATAAATTATATTAAAATATATAAAATTTATTTAAAAAAATAAAATAAAACAAATGATTAAAATTGAATTTAAAATTAAAGGGCGACGTAATTAAAGATGAATGAAGTACAGTAAAACCGAGTTCTTCCTTTGACTCGTCGTTAGATTAGACGGAACAAGTCTCGGCAATCTAGTCGTCTAAACTCCCTCAGTGATGGTGTAATCAAATCACATCAGGGAGCAAAAGAAAAACAAAAACAGCAACATCACATCCATCGCGCGCCCGGCCGGGCGCATAGAATACTCGGCGCGTCGGATCATGGCACGGAACGGGACGACGATAGGCAGGCCGCTTTATCGCGTGGGCCATGGGCCGGCCAAACCAGCCGGTCAGGATCGGGTTAGGTGCGTGAAGGCACCAGAGCGTTCGGGCCCAGATGACAGCGACGGCGGCGCGGGTGCGCTGGGCCCGTTGTCTGACCAGATCCGCAGGGTGCGTCGTGCCCGTGCCGGCTTGCCGGGTCAGAGTGCGCGGTGGCGCCGGGGAATGATTGATTCGTTTCCCTGATTACTGGGTTGCTTGCTTGCATGATCCGACTGGTGATAGGATGTGGACTCGGGTCGGATGAATGCTGCTGTCGCGTGTTTGCGATCTGGAGTCTGCGCTTCAATTTCCATGGTTGGCGATGCGCTTTTTTGAGGTGGTGTTGATGCCTGGACAGTTACAAGTGCATTAAGGGTTGAGATTTGTGGGCGCAGGCCCAGTCACTCTCGCCACTGCCTTTGGAATTTGACTCGAGGCGCCAGGCCAGTACCTGCCTCGCCGGGTAGTTGCTAACTGGCCTCGGCGGTATGAGCACCTACTGCACTTTACCTGTAACAACATACTCTTTTTGTTTTTAAATGGATATCATTGTTAGTTTTTACATTAATTTTGATTATTTATTTTATTTAAAAAAATTTGATATATTTTATATATTTTGATATAATTTAATTTATCACTAAAATTATTTGAATCAAAACTTAAAATTTTACACATTCGAGCAAATTTTTTTTATTTAATAAAACGAATAGTTAAAGTTGAATTTAAAAATTAATGACGGCATCAATTAAAAAAGAGAAATGAAAGCTCACAGTAGCTCAGGTTCTCGTCCGTTCATCAGTTTCGAGTGCAATGTATGGAGAGAACAAGAGAGAGGTTGCAGAAGCGGACAGAATTCCAACCGTTTTTTTTTTTCGGAATAGAATTCCCAGGATCCTGGATGCCCCGCGAATGGCACGCATCCTCCTGGACCGCAGCATGATATATGGGCCGGGCCGACGGTTGACGAACCCGACGACGGCGCAGGTATCGTCGTCGATGGGCTGGCGATCAACTCCGGGCATGGAAAACGGCCCAGTCCGTCCCTGCCTGACTCTTCAAAGCAGGAGCACAAAAAACGCTGCCCCACTCACCACCAAACGCATCGCAGCCGGCCATCATTGATAGCAACCAGGCCCACGTAACACCCACACAAGTTCTGCCACCAACAACCGTTCCAGTCGCCGTCACGACTCACGCCGCCTCGCTCGTCGCATCGCTGATTCGCTATACCCAGCTCCGGCCACAGTGCAGGAGATGAGAGCCGCAGCCACATCCACAGCCACTGCTGCTGCCGCTGCCGTCCTCGGCCGCCGCCTCAAGAGCTCCACGGCCCTCGTCCGCCTCGCCCTCCGCCGCGGCCGCGGTCTCGCCGCCATGGCCACAGCCACCTCCTCGTTCCGCCCGGAGGCCGCGCGCTCCCCGCCCGCGCTCGAACCCCCGACCCCGCCGCTCTCCAAGGTGACGCCTCCCCGTTTCGAGTTACTGTAGTTGCGGGCCAGGTAGGGGTGCGATGATCTGAGTAACTGATGAGTGTGGAGGTTCTTCTGTGACCGCAGTTCAAGGTGGCGCTGTGCCAGCTCTCGGTGACGGCGGATAAGGCTCGCAACATCGCGCACGCGCGTGCCGCAATCGAGAAAGCGGCCGCCGACGGCGCCAAGCTCGTGCTCCTCCCCGTAAGTCTCAGATACACTTTCTTCTCTCATCCGCTGTTTGGATACTGACACTAGTGTGTCCATCAGTAGATGGAGTTTGGGTTGACTGTGATTTCTTAGTTCATTAATTCTGCAAATTCGTGGCCGCTGTTGCATTGAAGTGTTAGTTGTTAACATCAGTAGATAGGTTCATCAGTGAAAGTTGGAAATCGGTTCTGTGCTCTGGGCTCTGGCTGAGGATTGGATCAGTTGACATGAGGTGGTGTTCACTATTCCATTTATTGACCGGGTTTACTTCTCCTGCTGCATGTTCATGCTGTTCACATGCATATTCCATTCGGTTTGCAACATTGCATATGGCATGATGCTCAATTATTGAATCAGTGCTATACGAGCTCTCAATTTTCGGGGGTCAGTGTTACATGTGTTATGAATAGGAATTGGACGCGGTATTGTGGAAAATGAGTAGGTCAATGTTACAGTAAATTAGTCTTTGGAGTATGGAACAAACACATTTTGGGGTCCATTTGGATCTGAGTCAGCGTTTTATATGGCAAATCCACCGATCATGTTGGCATTTAGCCTTTTGGTATATATATCTGTGAAATGTCTTGCTTTGTCATTTTTTGTATATCTATATATTCTTCTCATATAACAAGCCACACATCAGAAGTTTTACCTGACAGTCCACTTAGCTTTGTTGCACTTACATCTTACCTGTAGTTCTTGTGTTTATGCTTATAGGAGATTTGGAATAGTCCATATTCGAATGACAGTTTTCCAGAGTATGCTGAAGACATTGAAGCTGGCAGTGATGGAGCTCCCTCATTTTCAATGATGTCGGAGGTTGCTCGCAAATTACAGATTACTCTAGTTGGTGGTTCCATACCTGAACGTTCTGGTGGAAACCTATTCAACACATGTTGCATCTTTGGTTCAGATGGCAAGCTTAAGGGTAAACATAGAAAGGTATTGTTGAATACCAAGTTTAGTGAAATACTTTTTTTTAATACATGGAGCAGAGGGGAAGGCATCATAAAGTTCCCTAACAGCAAAGTATTATCATGACTAACAGATCCATCTTTTCGACATCGATATTCCTGGGAAGATTACCTTCAAGGAGTCAAAAACACTTTCTGCCGGGCAGAATCCTACTATTGTTGACACAGGTTTGTGCAATCAATCTGCACTCTGCAGGCATCCATGCATCTGTAACTTTGGGTTCAGGTTATATGAATTGGATTTTATGAGAAGAAAAACATGACTAGGATAGCGTAGTTCAATGTGTACAATTCAGATGGTATGCCAACTTCACTTGGCTTAAAAAAATCTGTCAGTGCTGCCTTGGCTTTGTTATGTTTATTTATTCTAAACGATGTCTTTACTGAAGCTTACCTGTGTAAATTTAAGTATAATTGCATGTATCCTAATAACAGTGCTCATTTCATTTTCAGATGTCGGCAGAATTGGTATAGGTATATGCTATGATATCCGTTTCCAAGAATTAGCAATGCTGTATGCTGCAAGAGGTACTCATTCATATCCTAATGATGTAATCCGCAGTTGTATCTTATATTTTGTTTATAAATCAATCTTGTAACTAGTGTTAATTATGACTCTATGGCATGTTCCATTGTGTTTGAACCATGTCATCTACCGTGTGCGGAATGGAGATGCACTAAGTCGAATAATCTGATAGCAAAGCCTGATCATGCTATTTTTTATTGCCAATTCCAAATTTTAAGTTACTGTTAACAAGGTTAAGCAGTTAAGCTTGCTGCTGTTTGGGATCTTTGAAAATATATTGGAGCTGTCTAAATAGACTAAGTTATTTTCCTGACTGCAGGTGCTCATTTGTTGTGCTATCCTGGTGCATTCAACATGACTACTGGGCCGTTGCATTGGGAGTTGCTGCAAAGGGCAAGGTACTTCTGAGCATACATGCTGAGTTAAACTGCCTACTACTTTTATTGATGCTGTGGACTCATTTTTAGAACACGCTCAAATATACTCAAAAACCTCAATTAATAGCATATCTATAATCCTTTATCCTTATGATGAGTTGCATCGGAAATTTCTTCACTATAATCCTCTTTATTTTTGCTTCTGTACTGATGACATTATTTTTGCCATGGCAGGGCTGCGGACAACCAGGTATGCTAAGCTATTTCACCATTCTTTCATTTTGCTTAACAGTAATTTTTCAATCATGTTTCCAGTTTATGCTTTCAAGTGTTAATCAACTGTGTGGTTTCAGCTCTTTGTGGCAACATGTGCTCCAGCTCGAGATGCCAGTGCAGGTTATGTTGCCTGGGGACACTCTACTCTCGTGGGACCTGTAAGTTAATTTGAGATTTTATTTTCTGTGTATTAGTTCTGGATATGTAACTACCAAGCATAGATATATATGATCAGGTCATATGTAACTATTTTCACTCTACTGCTAGTTTGGGGAGGTGATCGCCACAACTGAGCATGAGGAGACAACTATAATAGCAGAAATTGATTATTCATTGATTGAGCAGAGGAGGTAAGCAGAGTGAGATCTTTCAGTTACGCTAGCCAGTAGCCATCTCTATCTTCAGTCCTTCGCCTAGTTTAAATAGTGACACAAACTTTTCTGCAGGCAATTTCTTCCTCTGCAGTATCAGCGACGTGGTGATCTTTATCAGTTGGTAGATGTGCAGAGACAGAACTCTCATTAGCTTGTCTGGATGGCTTGATGCGTTTGTCGACTCGGCCTGAGCTGTAATATGATCATATGAATCAGGAGGTGCTGGTCTACTCGCTTCGTGAGATGTCTCTGCATCTCCTTGCGTGAACATACGGGCCATTTGGCCCAGTGAAGATGAATAAGGCGACAACTTGTAGAATACTTTAGGCGGCCCGAGTTGCCCATGTTAATTAAGTCGATTTCTTCTCTTTGAAATAAGGATTGAGCTCAACAAGCGTCATATATCTCCCTTTGTTTGGACCTTTCATGACCTGATGAATTACAGTCCTAGAATAAATGTGTTGTGGCAGGGGAAAGTATCCCTGTGTACCGCCGGAGCAGGGATTCGGACGACGTCAGTGCTGTGACCGCGGGCGCCATAGGCTGATGAACAGGACAGCACAGGCATGCGGAGCTCATGAGCCGAATGCCAACCTTTCTCTTGTGTCCGGAGCTGTGAACTAATTTAAGGCCTCTCACGCATTCCATAAGAGGGGGATTTCAGGTTTAGAATCCACTTCTCTTGAATGCTTGCTTTTCGCTCGTCCATGAAGAGAGTAACGATGGCACGAGCAGCACGGTCACATGAGTGCTGCAGGTGCAAGCTCCGTGCACCAAGGCCTGAGTCTGCCAGCGGAGAATATGTCCGCGTTGGCCCCCAGGGCGGCTACAGGTCCCTAGATTCATCGACGTTCATTAACAACACATCTTTCCGGCAACACCATTAGCAACTGGCAACACACCATCTGAAAGTGAAGACATTGATAACCCCATCACAACCAGGAGGGAAAAACAGTCTCGCCGAAACGAGGACGAGCACGTACCAGTACCACGTACCATCAGCCGTCCATCACCGTCGTGAATCCCGCCTCGAATCGCTGCCAAATTGCTGCATCTGCGAGTCAGAGTACGGGGCATAGAGAGGCAGTAGCACAGTACCCGCGTCGCGTCGCATGGGCCAGGCTCGCCCCACCATCTTCTTTTATTGCGTTGGGCCTTCGGCTGTCTACCGGGCAGGCTTCTCGCAGCTCTGCGACGGCTGCAGTGTGTGCGCCATGGTGGCGATTCTGCTCCGCCCCTGGGGCGGCCGGCGGCGACGGATTAATGCTCTCTCGCACAAACAAACCTGTTCATCCAACTCCCGTGAGTTTTGAGCTTGGGCAGCGGGAAGCACGGCCGCCTTCCTCGCAAATTTCACGCGGCGTCCGTTGATTGTCGGACCATTGTCGGACCGTGGCTCTTGGCTGGCTCCACCTCCACCTCCACCTCCTCCCATACAAGCAAATCGACGTGCGTGAATGATCGACGGCCATAACATTTCTCTTCGTACGAACACTATGCTGGACTACTGGATGTGCAGCGTCAGGGCAGGCTGCTCTATAGCAACAGTAGGCAAACATGGCCCTCCGACACGCGCACAGCAGCTCGTCGGACATGGCATAAACTTGGGCTAGCAGGTACAGTAGCCTACCAGCTGGCACGAAACTTGTGTTCATCGCGACAAGCAGCTGGGTCTGCGGCAACAGCAGCCGCCGCTGCAGCCGGAGCAATAGTGCACGGTGCACAGGAGCAAAGCCCTGATCTTCTACACGTCCCATTCAGCAGTGTTAGGCGTCGTGTCAACAAGGTATCGCCTGCTGTCGATCACCAAAGCACAAGGAGTCGGATCAGTATCGCCTGCTGCTGTTCACTCCATACAGAGGCAGCATTAGGTCCCATATCTGCTACTCGTTTTCGGATCAACGGTTGCCAGAGTTTTGATTAAAAATCACCCTGCCGTGCTCCTGTACCTCACAGCTTCGTTGGGGATTTCGACTTAAAAAATTGCACCTGGCTGTCGTCTCCCTCGCAGGCTTGTAGCTTCCTCTCTTTCCTCAGTGGACTGCTCATCAATCGAACAAAAATGAACTGATGAATCGTCGGCAGCATCCACGGCAAAATCAACCGGTGTTCGGTGCAGCCGCGCACACGGGTAGTGAATCCTGTTGCATGGGACTCCAGTGTGACATGCCATGGTCCTGGTGGAGCCGTCGGATAGGCAACGCAAAGCTCGTTGAGGAGCACGCGGGCACCGTGGATGGCTCTGGCTACGCGCATCCTCGACGACGTTGTTGCGGACGCACTTGATGCGACGAATGGAAGAGCTGTCCGACGGCCGGGTGCCCGGGGCGAGGAGGAGACGTCGAAGACCGCCTGAAGTGGAACCTGGATGCAGCTATACGATGCGCGGCCTCCTAAATCCGGATAACCATCGAAACGGGTGCGAAGGTGCACCGAGCGACTGTCGATTTTGCCGCATCTGCTGCCGTTGCGGACGATTCATTGATTCATTTTTGTTCCTTGATGAGTTCACCGAAGAGAGAGAGGATGAAGATACGAGCCTGTGAGAGACGCCGGCCGGATGATTTCTTTAGTCGAAAACTCCACCAAAGCTGCGAGACACGGGGCACGGTGAGGTGATTTTTTAATGAAAACTCTGGCAACCGTTGATCCGAAAATGAGTGGCGGATATTGGAGCTAATGCTGTCTCTGCATGGAAGGGAACAACAGCAGGCGATGCTGATCCGAGTCCTTGTGCTTTGGTGATCGGATGTGCTCCTCACTCCGTAAAAGAAAAAGGAAATAAAGGCCCACCCGGCATACGAACGCTGGCACCGCAGGTTCCCACGTGGGAAGGCGATCACGCGTGGACAGGCAAGGAGGCAGATCCATCGCGTTATCTCGAACCCCCCCCCCCCCCCAGTTGGCGTGAGCCGAGCTCCCCCGCACAACGGGTTCCGGGATTTTTTTTTTATCTGTTTGAAACAGAAATTTTATATAAATTTTACAGAAATTTCAAAAAATTAATTTAATTTAAAAAAACCGCAGAAAATAGATTGAATGCCGCGTTCCAAACGGAGCCTTAACCCGAGGCAGATCCTATCATTGCCCAATACAAGCAAGCCCTCGGGCTTTTGAAGCCATCCACCCTTTCGTAACTTTGCACGCGGTAACTTTGCCTCGCATTCTTTCTTGCTTCTCGGCTCCTGTGCGGATGCGAGGCGCTCGCATAGTCGCAGCTTCCGAGATTGCCAAAGCTGGGATCGCCTGCCTCCGCGACCGGAGAACCTGCCCCGAGCAGAGACGGTGTGGGGGATCGGATCCGGCGCGATCGGTCTGCCGGGCCCGTCGGCCGATTTGGTGATCTAATCCACCACGAGCCGTCTTTGATCGAAGCGAAAGTTTCGTTGACAGCGAGAGCTTGAGCTTCTCGTTTACGCTACGCCGTCCTGCTGAATGCTGATTGCCGTCGCCGATAGCTGAATGCTGATTGCCGTCGCCGATCGTTACAGTGAACCATGCATGCGTGCGTCGGGATTGGTGCCGCATGGCGCCTGCTCTTCTTTTGATCGTCGGGCATTGGGGACCCTAGCTTGGATCGATCTTCTGATCGCCACTGTCACTTTGATCTTTTGTCGCGCTCTCTCTCCCCCCACTTTCTTTGTTCTCATTGTTCCATGTTAAACCGATTCAAGTTTAGTAGGAGTACTGACTTGCGTGCTTCTGTGTTCTATACTCCGGACGTCCAAGGTATGCTTGGGTAAGCAAGGAGAACCAAATTGCAGTTCATTCAGAGGAATCGTTACACTGAAGCTGTTGATCTCTGAAGTATTTTTTCCCCCACCAACAAATGCATCAGCAAGTGGGGCTAATAGTACACTACTTTCAGAATACAAGGCCACGCAACGCTGCTTCATGATGCTATTAGTCATAGGAAGAAATTACCCTACATAGTAGCTAGGCACATAGGCGTCGTAGATTACATACGCCCTAGATCTACCTACCAATACCACCACTACAAAAAACGAAAAGAATTTGCAAGCTCAGCGCTCACCATCTGTGCTGTTTTATTATGCATGTTTCAGGAAAGTTAAGATGCAAATCATTGTTAGCCTCCTCTTTTGAACGCACAGTCGATCCTTTCCACAATCTGATTAAAAAAGAAAGTTCCAGGGTCCGTAGCCCTGATTAGTTAACCGTGTTTTGATCAAACAGTGCCTAACAGAGAACCTTATAAAAGCAGTCAACTTCTAATGGTCAAGTAAAACCTCTCTTTTCATTAAACCGTCACACTGCCTTTATTTGCTCATCCTAAACACCTAGTATTATCTTGGGCTTTTGGGGGAAAAAAGTACAATCTTAGCAAGTGGCTAAACTTTTCACAATTTATAACTTAATGACGGATTGACGGCTTCCGCGGGGTCAGGCCACTATTTTGAGGCTAAAATTGGGGGATCATATACAGAATTGCCACCATCTCTGGGTCAAATATTTCACCGCCACCACCACCACTAGCACTAGCAGATTCCACCTCTCTTTTTTCAGTGTAGGGGTCCCTAACATGCTTTTCCTCGTCAGGCCTGAAGATCTTTGTCCCTCTATATTTATAGCCTAAATATAGCTAAGCTAGGATGGCAGTTGTACTGGCTAATCCATTTTTGGGGACACTAGGTAGAACCCTAACACGGCCGCCTGTACTATCACATTGTGTAGGCGATTATAGAGAATGTGTGCACAGTACAGACAGTGAGCTGGAGAATTTATCTTTTAAATTTCTTGCCGATGCTTTATAGTCGGCCTCGTCTTATGGTGCTGTGGTCCTTACTCCATCGTCGCCATAGTACAGCTTAGCGCTTCTATTGGCTGGCTACTTAAATCCTAATCAACTTTTTGCAGAGCTTTGCGTGCTCAGCTTGGTTTAGGATTTGCATGTGGTCCATTGTACATGGAGTCATTTCATAATAAGCGTCTCAAATGATTTTCCATGAGATCCATCGAGTGACTACGTACACTATTATTACTGTTGTTAAGCCTTCTTCTGCACACATGAGAAGCTAGTGTCGTTTGCTCCCATCTCAACAAACAGAGAAGCAATACCATACTTACGGAGTACTTACACTGCCGGTAATCAGTTCTGTAATTCTCCACGAACAGCAGTAGTTAAACTGTGTTTTCAATTTCTTATTGCCACCGCCACGCTCCAAAAGGATGGGAATCAAATGATGGAGCCACGATAGACCATAGAAAATGTCTGGAATACGTTCAAGCATAAAGTAGGACAGACACTGCACTCAACCTGAAGTTCCATACCGAGAGAGTTGCGCAAAAAGGAGGACAAATGTTTCACAAAACCTCCAAGATTAGCATCATTTCGACTGCTGAGGCCGTGCAGACGACCGGGATAGAGGCCTCGTTTCCTGGTCTCGCATTGCGAAACTACGGTACTACGCCACAAATGTGGCAATCCGCCAGGCATCCATCCGTCCGACTCGTCATCTGGGCACCTACTCTTGTGAGTCTGGAGTAGCTCTAATGGTGACCAATGATCGGCGACACCGAGCACTGCAGCCTCCCGCTGATCAGCAGCAAAAGACGCCGACGTTTCTGCAAGGCTGCCTGCGGCAACCTGGGGAGAGGCGGATAGTGCATGGCTCCTGGAAAATGATTCGAGAAATGATTAGTAATTCTCCCCGTCGCAGCGCGCCGCCGCACAGGTAGTCGAGGCTGTCGAGCGTGCGCATCCCCCGTCAAATCCCTGTCGCCGGCGATCCCGAACTTTTTTGATACTCCTATCTTTGTGCTGCAACTTTTTCACGCTGTGCACTGGTCGCCGCCCGCTCAGGTTGGCCTGAGAAAATGCAGCGCGCAGGTATACTGATTACCTAGGACTTTGGTGTGCTAGTGCGCTCGCCATCGATGGAGATGGAAACGTCGTTAGATATCCAACCCGGCTCAGTGTCGAATCGACGATGGCTTTTCGAGTGAGAAATCACTTTGTACAGTAAGACTTATCGCCATAAGTGCTTCGTTGAACTGATGCCAAGACGTGGCGACGAGATAAATGCATTTGGATCTTGCAGAAATCTTGTACTATAGTGGTTTCAGATATAGCGAGCGAATGAAGACTATCGCAGTGAAGAAGCTAAGCCAGTTTTAAACGGAAAAGGAACTTCAAAAACAGAAAGAAAAAGCTTCCAAAGATAACAAGTCCAATTTTACAGTCACTTCCCCATTTTACAGTCACCATCAGCACGCACCCGTTTCCAGTCCCTGACTCCAGGACCAAAATTAATCACACGACTCTGGTATTCCTCCCGTGCGCAGCGTGCCCGTGCCCGTGGCCAATGCCGCGGTTCCGCACGACGCTGGTGGTCTCGTACACCGGCAGCTCGTCCCGGTACGCGGCGGGCCCCGCGGAGGCCGGAGCAATGCTCGCCAAGTTCTCGAGCTCGAACAGGTCGGAGCTCGCGTCGCTGCTCTCCTCGTCATCATCCTCGTCGTCGCTCTCCATCTCCATGCGACGGAGCAGCATCTGCTCCAGGTGCACCACCCCGACCGGCACCCTTCGGTGCTCCGCGGACGCCGGCGCCGTCGCCTCGACGTCGCTGTCGAGGAACCGCACGGTCCGCTTGGGCTGGCCGCGCGTGGACGGCGTCTTGCTGAGGCATGAGCGCGAGTACGACGACGACGCCGTGGAGCACGCGGACTCCGCCGCCGCCGCGCGAGACGGCGGCGTCGCGGACCCGCGCTTGCCGGCGAAGATGGAGTTGAGGAACCCCGCAAGCCGCGCGCCGGGGGACGCCGGGTTGCGGAGGTTCCTGAGCTTGGCGCGGATGGCGGCGCCGGGCTTCTTGCCCTTCTTCTTCCCCGGCGCGGCGGCGGAGGCGACGCTCGTGCGGATGGGACGCAGGCGGCGGTGCTGCGACGACTCCGCCTCGGACGAGGAGAACCCGCCGTAGCTGGAGCACTCGGAGGAGCTCGACGTGGTGGCGTGAGGCCCCGGCGCCGTGGCCCTGATGCTGGCGCGGTAGCTCCCCGCCAGCGACGCTTTGTAGTAGTGGCTGTAGTGCAGCGCTTCCTCCCGCTTCTCGGTCTTGGCGGCAGTCAGCACCTCCGCCGCCCCTCCCTCCGCCTCGTCCATGGACTTGTATATGGCGTCGAGCAGCGTGGACGAGAACGACGGCTGGTCGGCGTACCGCCTGCCCGGCCTCCCCGGCTCCGACGTCGCTCCCTTGGTCCCCCACCTCTCCATACCCAACAAAACGAACAGCTACTTCGTTTGCAAGAACCGAACACGCAGAAGCTCAACTTCTGACAAACGGAGCTCCAGAACACAGGCGCTCGCTCTATGCACGGAACAAAAGTGGGAGATGCTGCGCGTGTGGGAGGTGAATGGTGGTGGAAAAGAAAGCAGAGGGAGCCAGGGAGAGCTGCAGGGGAGGGATCGGCGGGCAGATATAGCGGCGGAGGGAGGGAGGCGCTGACGTGGTTACTTGGGTTTGAGCGTGCGGTAGTGCTCGCCGGACATGCCGGGCCCGGTGCAACAGGAAGAGCCTGTGGTTTCGCTAGCAGCAGTGTTATTACAAGCTCGAGACCATATCCGTCCCATGCTAGCTTCACTCGAAGGGCGGCGGCCTCTCTCAACAGGAAGGGACCGATGCTGATGGTGGTTGGGGGAATGTTTTCCTTCTTCGCTCGTGTTGTTTTCCCGTGTGCAGTGATTTTTGCTTCTATTTCTGCGATTTGTTGTTGCTTTGATTAGTTCACTGCACCTTCACTGGGTCGCCGGAGATCCGGCCGGAGACATGCTCACGCGGGGTTGTGTGACGGCCGGCGCCAGTGAGGTTACGATCGACACCGTCATGCTCGTACCCCGTATTATTGTAAGACCCCGGGGCAGGGTGCACATGTATTCCGAGGGACGAAATTACTCGTAGTAGAAAAGTCTTTCTGGCCCACGCCGCTCGAGAGCAACTGTCCATCAGGACGCTAACAAACCAACATCGAATTTCGTCTCAAAATCCCCACTAGATCCGTCAAATAAGAGCACTCAACGATCGCCGGCCCGTCTGTCCACGACAACAGCGACACCGGGCGGCAACTGGCGCACGAAAATAGACCGCACGGCGCGCCATCGCTTTCGAGCGCAGACATCCCTTCCACCCGTCGCCTCACTCGCGTCCACCGCGCCCCGCAAACATACCGAACGTCCCGGCGCCGGTGGCCGGCGAGACGAGAGACCGCCGGCTGCTGTTGGTTCACGCGACAACCGGGCGATCCCCGAAAGCGATCCTGTTCACCTCCTGCTCCTCCTGACTCGACGGGAACCAAATCTAATGATTCGTCGGGGACAAGCGAGCGAGCGGTGGACGGACACGAACGGAGACCAGTGGCCACAGCTAGCCCCGGATCGGTTAGTAGGTCGCCTCTCGCCTCTGCCGATGAGGTGACGCCGAGAACGTAGTGGAGGTGCAACGCTTTCAAGCGTAATGGATGCGCAGCCCGCAGCGGTTGTGGGTTTCGACGGGACACGGTGGTCGTGGTCGGTGGGTGGGTCGCGCTCGCGCGGGTGCCGTGCGAGTTACAACAGACGCGCGTGTGAGATCAAATTTGATGCCCCAATGCATGCTCCAAACAGGGAAGACCTGAACGGCTGTTGATCATAACCGGCAGCGAACCTATGCGATACCCAAAAGAGCACAGTGCGGCAGTAACGGCGGCTTGCATCAGAACAGGCAGTGCCCGTCCAGAGGCCAGACTCCAGAGCGCAGTGCTTATGTTAGCCATAACAACCCGCTGCTCCGTATCTATTCCTTCGGCGGTTTTCAAAGCGACAAGACGACGCGACGAGACACCACAGTAGCAGCACAGACGGCGACGTATGACAGATGACGTGCACAATGTGGCAGTGGACGCCGAAGTCAAAACGTGTACAGTAATGTATAGTAAATTAGTTGGTAGTTGTAAAAAATTACTGTTGCACTTGCAACGAGTGTATAAAATTCGGAGGCTTCCCTCCATGTAAAAGAAAGGAGCATAGAAGCAAGCAACGAGGCATTTTCACTTGACCACTTCGCGTGTGTTTGTCTTGTGCTTCTCCGTTGCGCACTGTACATCTTCACATCACAGGGGTCGGGAGTGAGTTCATAGGGGTCGACCAGGGGTCGGTAGGGTGTGTGCTGCAGTTGTAAAATCAGGGAGAGACCAACAAGTGGTATCAGAGACTTCGTTGAGCACCAGCAGCGATGGCAGGCATGCCAGAGACTTCTCCAGTGGGCTCACCGGTGCGGACGCCTGAGCGCTGTCCTGAGCGTCGTGGCCGCGCAGAGCGATGCGGCGGAAGAGATCGCTCCGGGTCGCGTACGGTCGTCGTCTACAAGACTGTGAGTAAGTTCGGCGGCGCCACCACCTACCCTACGCTTACACGCTACTCCGACTGGGCGGTGTTGATAAAAGTGATACTCCAGGCGCGTGGCTTGTGCGTCGCCGTCGAGTCCGGGACCGACGACGACATGGAGGACAAGCTGGCGCTGGAGGCGATTCTCCACGTGGTGACGCCAGATCTCATCTCCACCTTGGGGAGAGCGAAGACGGCGGCAGAGGCGTGAGAGAAACTCGCATCGATGCGCGTAGGTTCGGACCGAGCGAAGAAGGCGAAGGCGCAGCTACTCCGGAAGGAGTACGAGAACATCACGTTTCGTGATGGCGAGTCCGTAGAGGATTTCGCACTGCGTCTCACCTCGCTGGTGGCGGAGCTAGCGGCACTCGGTGACGAGATCGCTGAGCAACGGGTTATCGAGAAGTACCTGCGGGTTACGCCGGCGAAGTACAAGCAGATTGCTCTCTCGATTGAGACTCTGCTCGACCTCTCGGAGCTCACGTTGGAAGACGTGACCGGGAGGTTGAAAGCGGTCGAAGACCGCGCCGCGGCAGCAACGCCGGCAAGTACTAGCAGCAAGCTGCTGCTGACGGAGGAAGAATGGAGGGCGCGCTGCAGAGAGCAGGCGGGCAGCCCGTCCACCTCCGGTCGGAGCGGGCGTGGTAGAGGCAAGGCAAGGAGTGGCAAACTCTCCCCATGCGCCGACGACGAGTGCCACAACTGTGGCAAGAAGGGGCACTGGGCACGTGATTGCCGTGCGCCCAAGCGTCGTGACCGTGGGAGTCAGGGGCGCGCCCGCCAGAGAGGAGGGCGAAAGGAGAAGGTCCACCTGGCGGAAGAAGGCGAGCAGGAGTCGCCTTTGCTGTTGGCGCAGCTTTGTGCTCTCGGAGACGTCCTAGAGGACGGAGAGCATCGGGAACTTGAGCTGGACAAGGTCTGGGCTCATGTTCACCTAGGAAGGGAGGAAGACGCCGTTGAGGATGTCTGATACTTCGATTCAGGGGCTAGCAGCCACATGACGGGCAACAAAGCGGCCTTCACAGAACATGACACCGCCATCTCGGGGTCAGTCAAGTTCGGGGACGAGTCGGTGGTGAAGATTGAGGGACAAGGTACGATGGTGTTCAGGGGCCGGAATGGCGAGCACCGCGCGTTCACCGGAGTCTACTTCATCCCACGTCTGAAGACCAACATTGTGAGCTTCGGGCAGCTGGACGAGTGAGGGTGCCAGATATTGCTCGAAGACGGGGTCCTCCACGTCAGAGACCGAGAGCGGCAGTTGCTGCTTAAGGTGAACCGCGGGAGGAACCGTCTCTACACCACCAAGCTCCAGGTGACACAGCCGGTGTGCCTGGCGGCTAGGCTTGGTGACGATGCGTGGCTGTGGTATGGTCGGTTTGACCACATCAGCTTCGATGCGCTGGCAAGGCTAGCTCGGCACGATATGGTGCGAGGCCTTCCCACGATCGATCATGTCAGGTAACTGTGTGACAGTTGCCTCGCCGGAAAGCAGCGGAGACAGTCGTTTCCGTGCAAGGCGACGTACCATGCCGAGGGTCTTCTAGACCTCATGCACGGCGACATGTGTGGGCCAATCACCTCCGCCGACGCATGGGGGTCGGCGCTACTTCCTCCTACTGGTGGATGACTGCAGTCGGTATATGTGGTTACGACTGCTCACCACCAAAGACAAGGCTTCCAGAGCCATCGTAGAGTTCCAGACGCAGGTTGAGACCGAGACAGGTCGAAAACTGCATGTGCTGAGGACTGACCGAGGTGGAGAATTCACCTCGGTGGAGTTTGGTCGATACTGCGTCGAGAAGGGCATGGAGCGGTACCTCACGGCACCATACTCGCCGCAGCAGAATGGTGTCGTGGAGAGGCGGAACCAGACCATCGTCGGCATGGCCAGGAGCATGTTGAAGCCCAAGGATATGCCGGCGGCGTTCTGGGGTGAGGCGGTGAGCACGGCGGTGTTCATCCTCAACCGCTCGCCGACCAAAGCCGTAGCCGGGAAGACCCTCTTCGAGGCTTGGCATGGGAGGAAGCCGGAAGTGTCCTTCCTCAAGACATTCGGCTCCGTGGCGCACATGAAGACGGTGAAGCCACACCTCGACAAGCTGGAGGATAGAAGCCCCAAGATGGTGTTCCTTGACTACGAGGCCGGGAGTAAGGAGTATCGCCTATATGACCCTGTCGGGAACAGGGTGCATATCTCCCGAGATGTCGTCTTTGACGAGACGGCAAGTTGGAACTGGTCGGGGACCAGTGCCGCCGAAGGAGAGGCAGGCTTGCGGAGCTCCTTATCCTTCGAGCGCAACTCGAAGATAGAGGAGGCGGGCTCAGCTTCAGGGGGAGCTGAGCGCGGTGATACCAGAAGTCGGCGCGAACCGGGGTCGGCAGAGCCAGAAGGCTCGGACGGTCGGGGTCGACGCGATTCTGGATCGGCCGCACCGCGCGACTCAGAGTTGGCAGGGCAAGGCCCGGACTCCAAGGGTCGACGCTGGAAGCAACCTGACGGTCGGCACGACCAAGGTTGGAGGTCATCGAGTGGGAAAGACTCTGACTCCGACGGTCGTCACGACCAAAGGTCGGACAGTCGGCGCGACTTTGCAGCGACTAAGGGTCGGCGCGATGCCGAGGCTGGAGGTTGGCGAAGCCCGGGATCAGCAAATCATGAGGACTTGGATCCGGCTGGGCAGAGCGGCTCCAGGTCGGACAGTCGGGGCGATCAGAGGTCGGGCGATCGGCGCAGCGATAGTCGACAAGACCAAAGGTCGAGCGGTCGACGCAGCGGTAGTCGGCGCCATCAAGAGTCGGGCGGTCGGCTCCAGCGTGACTCGAGGCCCGAGGGCCGGGGTCAGCGAGGAGGCTCGGGGTCTGAAGGTCGGCAGAGCGACTCAAACGTTGCGAGTACAGGAAGCTCAGGGTCTTCCTGGTCGAGGAGGTCGACAGCGAGACTAAGGTTCGTGTCACCACCTCCCGACCACTCTCCCGACCTTGATGCGACGCAGGACGAAAGGCAGCTGAGGTATCGGTCGATCAATGATTTGATCGTCGACCCTCAACACCTGAGGAGAAGGGTTCAGATGGAACGCAGTGCGCAGCAATTGCTGATGGTGACTGCCGAGGAACCAAGCACGTTCGCAGATGCCGAACGCGACCCATGCTGACGGAAGGCCATGGCAGAGAAGATGCGCTTAATTGAAGAGAACCGCACTTGGGAGCCAGTGGATCCGCCAACCCGATGTCGGCCGATTGGGCTCAAGTGGGTCTTCAAGGTGAAGCGTCATGCCAATGGGAAGCTAGTAAAGCACAAGGCGAGGCTGGTTGCCAAGGGGTACGTGCAGCAAGAAGAAGTGGACTTCGACGAGGTGTTCGCGCCAGTTGCGCGGATGGAGTCGGTCCGACTCATGCTGGCGTTGGCGGCTGAGAAAGGCTGGCACGTCCACCACATGTGTAACATCCCAAAATTATCGAATTATTAAAGTGGCTTTTCCCTAAATTTTCGTCCAATTTAATTGTCTCTCTCAATATTTCGTTCAGTTCGAAAATTCTTTCGTACCGAATTTCGTTTCGTCTAAATCCGAAATCCGTTCGACTAAATTAATCCGGTACCGAAATAATTTAGTCCGTGTAATTTTTACGTTGACTAAAATTGATTCTCGAAAATTCCGTAATTAATTTTTGGGTCTCTAAATATCCATTAATTTCTGCAGCCTTCCAAATTGTTTCACGTTTTTCAATTAATCCCAGATTAATTTTTAACCCTCATTTCTTTTCACCCTCCTATAAATACCTCTCTCAACTCTAGCCCCAAATCTCATCTCATTTCTCCCCATTTCCTTTCTTCCACCGCAAGCCGAAATTCTGGAACCGTCGCCCTCT
>BCLG01000509.1:0-23059 GCA_001602295.1 Zoysia matrella
GTACCAAACAATTAAGATCAAATCAAAGCAAATAATTTACATGTTAGCAACCACAGGTACGAATGGGACGGATATCTACAAATAGATTACTCTTTTAATTACTCAAAGAGTAAAGGAAAAAATAGAGTCAAACAGTGTGAGAACTTTCAATGAGGGAGCATAGATTTTGGTAAATGTTTCAGCACAGCTGCTCGGTAGGTATCAAAATGCGACTGAAAATAATATTGAAACCCTAATCTGCCATAAATCCTTCTTATCCAAGCAATCAACCCAATGAATCACACGGATATGCTCATACATCCACCCTTCTAAGTCACAGATCGCAGGGGAAATTAAATCATACTCAAATGTAAACTTCCTGAAAATTCTGGTGAAAACACAATTTGAGCAATTTAAAAGCATCGGTGCACTTTTTGAATCACACAAGATCAATCATGCTAATATATTATAAACACTAGTTCAACGCCCGTGCTTTGCCATGGAACAAAATATACCTAGCGTTACCTATTAGTTAACGACTATATGTAAATTAAATTGAAGTGACAGTGAAACTGACACATTTTCCTGCTAATAGCAACTGTTCACATCATGATCTTATCTGATGCCATGCCTCCCTATCCATGGCGTTGCTTTGTTAAAGATCCTCCAAGCTAGACTGTACTGAGTGTACTCTCACCCACAACAGAATGTCCATTCACACCCTCTGTTCAATTTGCACACATCTCCTCCATGTAAACTGAAAAATGCATTGCACCTTGTTTGCCTACCTTTTCGGAGAACAAACCTCATATTATCACATAATCCACTCCTCGCTTTACATTTTACAGGTAAAAAGCAATCATTGAAACTGTACCAATATTCTAATACAGGAGAAATTCTATGACTATATTTAAAACTTAGATGTTAATCCCAATCAAACATGAATCCATATACAGTACTTACAAGGAACATCTACACTGCTATTGAAGAACGATGATTAGATTCTTACATTTATGCTGCTCCTCCATGGATAGTTCTAGCCCAGAAACCACTAAACATTGCAAGTGCAACAGCAGACCACCACTCATATGCATTCCAAAGCGTACCAACGTAGGACACTAACCTAAATTCTAGACATCAATCAAGAGTAGCCCATTAGGCACATCAATCCAAACTGCAAACTAACTTTGCAAGCTCTTATGTTAGTGTCTCCATATTCAACTCAGAGATGGCTCTCTGTAATGTAAAATCAAGCACTATGCACGTCCTGAAAGGAGAAGAGAAACATTTGAGGCAACTCGACTACTTCATAGATATATCCGGCCCAAGGCATATGGTTGTTCATCTTCCCACATTCGATGGTGGCACCGCTCTCACGCCTCACTGCTGATGCTGCAGTGGCTGGCTTCGGTAGGGATGATGGCTGCGATTCGCAAGACATGCTCTGAAGGGAAGCATTCGTGCTGTTTGCCTGCTTCACTGAAAAACGCAGAGACCACATTGCTTTACAACTGAAAAACGAAAGGGGGATTTTACTGTTTGGGTATGAAAAAAAAAACGAAATTAGTATGACAATGCTTTTACAGGCATGTGAATTCGACCAAGACAAAACGAAAAGGAAAAAAAATTATTGGGCATGACAAAACATAGTCTTTCTGGATGTCACGTATAGAAGGTCCCTATGGAACCTGCATATAAGCATACTGGAGTTTTAAGAAGACTTGATCAAATATATTTGCTGTTTAGATTCGTATTGTTTTCAATTTCAAGTATTCTCAAAGAGCTACAACATGTATCGGCAGCCATCATGCTTTCACATGCGAGGTCAATATTCAATATAAAAAATATCAGGCAAATCAATCAGGACAGTCCTTAATAAGAAATTCAGAGAAACAAAACTTGCAATATAGGCCAACGGGAAACAGAAAAGACAACAAACTTTGAACTAAACCGCACACGTCACGTGAAACATGTTTTTTGTCAATGGTGGATTCAGCAGAGATTGAAGACTTGATTTTCCATGAAAACAAGAAGATTGTCTGGATCAGAACTTAGAAAGTGCTGCGGCAATGAAAGTCAAACAAATGATCGAATATGCCATAAGAACTTCAGCTACGCTGCACCAATTTGCAGAACAGGAGTAGAAGCGAAAACCTGGGTGAAGCCTAGTAATTAACTAACTACCTGGCCGTTTAAAGAAAAAAAAACTACCTACCTGGTGAACCCTTTCGGCAGATAGTAGTAGAAGCCAATATCTACTCGCTGCCAGTCATCCGGTTCAGTGACAGCAGCGGCTCCAAGTCGGACCACGACCTGCCACCCCTCTGTGCGCATGCGCTGCGGTTCTGGTCTTCTGGACCATGTCAAGACGCTCCATAAGCTCGGGCACTGCTTCTCAGACAGCTAAGTTATGCGGTGCGACCCGATGGAAGGGCGCCGGCTCCTCGCCGCTGCCCACGCCAGCGATCTCACCATCGCGCTCGCCGTGGCCGCACTGACCCCACCTTCACTACGCTCCGATTCGGCTCGGCGCGGCGTGCCTTGTCCTGTCCGACTTTGGGTGGAACCTCCCCGAGGTGGAGACCGCGAACCACTGTCGCCCTCGCTGCCTCACAGCCAAGATCTGGACGGAAAAACGCTAGATCCGACCACAGGGAACCCATATGCAGCACCTCGGCTGCCCCTTCGCTGACATGGCAGCCAGCCAACAGGTGCCTCCCCCTCCGCAAGATGAGTGAATGAAGAAGAGGGGGAACGGCGGCAATAGCAGCGGCGACGGAGACAGCAACGAGGAAGGTAGGCGGATGGACTCACCGTGCTGTGCACAAGTGCGGTCCGCCGGGGGGAAGGTGTCGGCGGAGGAGAGTCGGGATGAGGTCGATGCCTTGCGGAGGTGGATGTAGGAGCGCACCTGTCGGTGCTTTTCTCACTGCGTGGCACGGAGGTAAGTTATGAGCCCACATGTCGGCGCAAAGCATCGGAGACGTCAGATGAAGATCGGACGGTCAAAATTTCCAGATGGCAGAAAGGCCATCACCAAATGCGTCTTTTATAGGAGTAGAGATAATATATTCTGGTAACTAAAAGAAGTTCTACATTGAACAATGTAAATCACCTTGAGAACATGAATGGAATTGATGTTGCTAATAAAAAGTTAGAAATACAATATTTGTTAGAAATACAATATTTGTGTAGCATCTCCTATGCTACGACAGACTTCATACACCATTTCTTTGCAGGGCAAACACCCTGTTGTTACTGTAACATAAAACAGCAAGGAGTAAGCTATAGTTATAGAATTATATTACAAAAGAGGATGCATAAATGTATACAGGTGCAAAGAGAAACATATATTCATAAGACCTCAGGTGTAACAGAAGGATGAAGGGTGATATAAAACAAAAAACATAGAGGAAGCAATAGAAGAAAAGGCAACATACCTTTAGAATATAATTATAGTTTAATAAATTAAAAAGCTTGTTTCACTGCGTCTGGAGTGGTAAACCTAATAAGTTATACATAGTTAAGTGTAATATGCTATCTATTGCCCGTTGGTCCTAATAGGTAAAATTTGTCTCGTACATAAACTAAAAAGTCAAAATCAAGAACTACCTGGTGGTGGCAACCGGTGCCAAGGACAGCTGCTTATCCATTGTACAACGAAAAATTAATTTAGCCATTGTGATAACAATTACTAACTGCAAAAAAAAATTGCAGTTTTAAAAACTAAATTGATATGCAAAATATGTAGCACCTATTAACATAATTATGGAGAAGAAAAAAAAAAGTTTCTTCAAATAGTATACCAGTAAGATACTCCTTCAGAGCTCCATGCTGATGACATGAACAAAACTGTCTTCATTTCATAGAGATAAAAAGATGAAATAAAGCCTTGCACCAATAGTCTGGTAGACAGCGCATAAATACTGTAAGTTGTTTTTTATGCCTTCTAAAATGTAGCAAAAGCAGCTTTTTCCTGAATGGTGACGTTCCAGGTTTGTCTAAAAAGAGAAAGGGATCAATCATCAAGCGTATTTATCTACATAAAACATATATCTTCACTGAATGTGTTCATCGAAGCGCATCAGGACCTCAACATGCATAACGACAAAGGAAATAGATCGAGGAAAGAAAGGGAAAACATAGTCTGATACCTTGTGTTTCTTGGGTAGATGAATAGGTACACATATTGTCCTGGAAAAACTTGGGGATCCCATCGGCACCAAGCACGGGTCTGCTGTAGATGGGGCTGGCGAGTAGCAGAGCGGGTGGTGAGGAGAGGAAGAGACGGATCGAGCAGGTCCAGTGGTGCGATAGAGAGCGAGCCTGGTGGGGATCGAGGGGTGAGGGCGCAGAGATAGCGGCAGGGAGGCCGGGGGCTGGGGGCGGCGGCCGGAAAAGGTCTAGGGGCGACGGCCGGAGGGATCCTAAGCGGCAACGAACCCTGGGCGGCTCTCCAACGGCAGGATAGAAGAGCGTCCGGGGAACGAAAGTCACGGAGACCGGAGGAGCACTGGGTGGTGGCTGGAGAAGCGCTGCGTAGCGTCCGGAAGAGGGCTGGGCGGCGATCGGAAGGGAGGCAGGTGGAAGACGACGGTGTGCGATAGAGACGCGAGGAACGAAGACACTCGAAGCAGGGGCGTGACCGGATGAGCGACCGGGAAGTTTGGTTATAAGGATGGAATCATAGATAAGGATGGAACTGGGGCAGTTTTCCACGGTGCTGAAAAACTGCCTCTATTTTCCTCTCCCGCCCAAATTTTTGTTTTCCCCTTCCGTCAGGATTTCTGAGCATACAAATCTTCCACAGCCTGAAATCCCTCCCCGAAACTTCGCCCAAATCTCGCACAATTTCTTCTTTCTCCTCAATCAACCAGAAATCCACTACCTCCACGCTGCCACAACTGGGTGCCGCCTCCTCCATCCAGGACGCAATCCAGGACGTTGTGTCCTCCTCAATCTAGGGCTTCACCTCAGCCTGCATCAAGGGCAATGCCTCATCCTGAGGGCAACAGCGTCGGTGACGATGTCGCTCACTTGGGTACAGGTGACACCGCTGCTCTCTTGGGCGCCTGCAACCCCACTACTCGCATATATGAAAGCCGGTCAATATGTTGAAGTCACCTTTGAACTCGAAGATGACTATGGATTCACTCGTCCATACAGTTCCAGCAGGTGAGGTACGGCTCCATCCACTGCTTGGGTATGGGGAATTCCTATGTTGTTTTGTTTGTTTAGTTCATAGATCAAGAAAATGGCTGGGGAGCAGTTATAAGAATGTTGCAACACTGCATATTTTTCTAAAACCAAACAAATCTTGGTTGTGTTGAAAAATTATAGAACAAACTGCAGTTATAAGAATCTTAGTTCTGAAAACAATTGATTTATTTGGGGGTAATGACATGAACCTGTTAAAGTTTCTGAATTTTGTTCATTGCTAAATCAGGCATGGTTGATTGCAGGCCTGTGTATTATTCTGCTGCATTTAGCTATACTGACACAATATGCCTAGCCTTGGCAATTCAGTTTAATACTCTAAATATTGAATGACAGAGAATTCATATGAACATGAAAGACTAGAAAATTCAGTACAAGAAACCAATCTGTTTATTGATAAAATTTCTTTCATAAAGGGGGAGCTATGCTTCTTAATCAGTTCAACATGTTTATTTATCAACATTTACACATGTGTATGCAGTGCGAGCGACAGAAGAATGGGCGAAAACTGGACTCTATATGTCCACTGCAAGAGTGGACTTCCAAATACAGAGTATGTAATGTTCAAACTTGATAGGGCTGATATAAATTTTGCAACCTTTGCATCTCTTAAGGACCAGCTTGGATATACTGTTCGAGACTTCTTATACTACAAGAAGCGATGCGGCAGTGATGTAGCTACACTTGAGGCCATCGATTATACCAGAGATGCAGAGATAATGCTACAAAATAATGAGAGAGAGCGGGAAATCAGATTGTTACCGACGAAGGAGCAAGAAACGGCCCCAACAGTTAGCATAACACCCATCAAAAGGCCAAGGCAGCAGAAGCTGAATGGTGATGAACCATTTACAGATGAACCGATTGATGAGTACAAGGACTGGCTTGCGAAGCTTCTAAGACGAAACAGACCTGGGTATAATCTGCAACTTGCTGCACTCATCACAATCGATACTACAAAATTATTGCATTTCACCTTACTTTGGCATATTCTTTAAATGCAGATTTAAGGGATGATATCAGAGAGGAATCCATAAAATCCTACAGGGAATGGTTGAAGCATAAAGGCTATCTTCCAGAAATCTGTAAGTCAACATGTTTCAGAATTTACAGAAATATATATTTTTTGGATATAGACATCTTATATGACTAACTATTTTTAAATATGTCTAGTATCATATATAGATGAGCAGACTAATAATGAGGTCACACATGAAGAAGAAAGTCATGATAGCCCAACACAACCAACAGAGTGGCGTTCTCATGCTCAACAGGATAAGAAACAGAGAAATAGTTTGTTGCTTCTTAGAAATTTATTTTTTTTGTATTTCCAAATTTGTTTTACTGAATCTCAAAGATTATTTCTATTCCTACTGTTTTTGAAGGAGGTGGTGGCCAACAGCCCAAGAGAATGGGACGTGGTAATCTAAAAGGATTAGCAGCAGCGAACAAGAGAATTAGAGGTTGTTCGCAGAAACTAAAGATCCAATTTTCAACAAAGCTTGGAGGCCCTGTTGGAGAAAACTCCCGTACATTTGTAGATGAAGTGGTAATGTTTTCAAGGAAGAGGGCTCCACTAACTGGAGTGAGAAGCTGGAAAGATTTGAAGCGAGATAAGATGAAATATCAAATGATATATTGGTACTTTCCCTAACCATGTGCTGTATTTAATAACTGTGTGGGATAAAAAAAAATTCAGTAAAAAGATTAATGTTGTCATTATTGATATATTTTTGGCACCTTAATAATAGGTAACAGTAGTGTTATAAACACCATTCCGTAATTATATTGCCCAAAAGGTTTGAAAAATGAACATAGTATGGATCATGATAGGCTTTACATTAATGAAACTACCTTATTTGTTTCAAATGCTAGCTGTTACTAGCCAGTGCAAAATAAACCTGGGAGCACAATAAGCACATTACCTAACCTGTTATTTTTTGGTCATACTCTTGGTACAACAATGACAGAACTGTTACAAAACCTTGGTATTGAGCAATGGGCTGTGAATTGATTAGTGTCTGCAGGTATAGTTCACTTGAAATACAACACATACATCACTGAACATTTGTATCTTTAGGGAACTAAATAACTGTTACATTTATTCTATTACAAATCATTGTATGCTTTGGATAGAAGAAAGTTGATGGAAAGGGCCCCAACCAGCGACAGCATGCTACAGATTACAGATTGGGTAGAAGGATCTTTTTTTCTTTTTCTTTTTGAATGCTAGAAAGGTCATTCTTACTCCTAGACATTGCACTCGATTTACTTCAGTCGTTTTACTTGCTTCCATTCTGTTCTCATTTTAATTGCCTGTCTACTTGTCTACTTCATCTAAAAAATAGGCAACTGTCTTATCTGTCATACATTGATATTATTTAAATTTTTATAGATTTTATAGATCAAGTAGTGCTGCAGGCATGACACATTTGATGTTAGTATTTGATACACTGCTTATCCAGTTATGACATGTCTTTAGTATTATTTTAGATTAAACCTTATCTTGTAATTGAAACAGGCCAGATGGGACTGAAAACACAGAGAATCCAGTGGAAAAGATTTGGAGGGTTGCTAGAGAGCGGTACAGAGGATGCGATCAACATTTAGCTCTACGTACAAGGCATACAACACATATGCTAAACGAATGAGGAATAAGCCAGAAGATGTAGAGATTGTTGAGTGGCACTATTTGATGCTATATTTTGGTACAGAAAAATTTCAGGTTCGGTGAATTTTATTTTTTTTCGAGAAATACCATTCATAAATATTGCTATGTTCATTGAACTGGCTGACTTTTGCAGAAGGTTGGCTACCAAAACTCCACAAGCCGTCACCAACAGAAGACCAAGCACCTGATGGGATCGAAACCTCTCTCCCAATTGAGTTATGAGCAGGTAATCATGCTTGCAGGTACACTAAATCTGTACTGTTTCTAAAATGACATAATATTCATATATATCACATTCTTGACATGTTAGAGAGACCCGGAAACTGGTGAAGAGCCAAGTGATTTACATTTCTGGATGGCTACTCACACAAAGGATGGTCAATGGTCAAACACCACATCTCAGGCTGTCTATGTGAGTACTACATTTTTTAAAACCTCTAGACTGAGTAAGTAATATTATGAATGTTTTCACCTTTTCAATTGATCTAATCCTTTGTATTCTTTTTATACTAGAATGATGTACTTGATAAAATTTCTGTGAGAGAAGCAATGTCAGAAAGGGATGTTCTTACTGTAGAAGAGGAAAACATTATTTTCCAGTCGGCCTATAAGGAAAGCATGAGAAGCAAATCATCTAGACCTCATGCTCATGGATACATGGCAAAATATCCAACATGAAGCCAGCTATTGAATGACAAAGTTGAAGAACAAGCATGTTCTACAGCAACAGCCCAACACAGAAACAATGAGCTTCAAGACAAGGTGCAAAAGTTAGAACAATGAAAAAGATGCTGCTGAAAGGGAAATAGAAAAGGAAGAACTTAGGCAAACCCTCAGGGAAGAACTCAGCCAAGAACTGAGGCAAGAGTTTTTTTCTTTGATAGTGCAACAGCGTGAAGACACCAGACAGAAGGTAAAAATATTTGCAAAATATTTTGCCTTTCATGTATATACAATGTATGTGTGCTGATACCAATTGTTGTGGTACTGCGCCAGGGCTGGGACATGTTCCCGGCCACAGCTACAGCTGAAGTAATCTTCTCCCATAAAAAGATCAACTTTTTTTCTGCTTAACCCTCAATGGATCTCCTGCCTACTTTATATAGACAGCAGGGCTAAACAAACCCTAAACCGACTAAACCAAACTCTAAACAATCTAATCTTTAACTAACAAACCCTAAACAACCTAATCTTTAAGCTAACAAACCCTAACTAACTGGCTGCCGCTATTGGGGGGTGTTGTGACGTCCACAATACGCCACAACATAGGCTAACCCAGAAACCATCCATACACCGAAGATTGCTGCAAGGCTAAGCAAGGTGAACAATGAAAATGACTCAAATGAACAAAACAATGTATTACCACAGGTAACGATAAAAATGCTCAAATGGTTCATATCATCATTGATTTGTACAGAAAAAGTGACAGTTTCTTAAATAGCTAATATTTATCAAACAGCATTACTTTTCAGACTCAACATTACTTTTGTACAGACACAAAGTAATAGTGCTTAATCACTTTGATTCGAATATACTTCATGAATTAAATAGCTAATATTTATCAAACAACATTACTTTTGCAGACTCAACCAGAAAGCAATATGACCACAGAAAAAGAAAATAGGCAATCTCCATGGCACACTCGATCTTATGCTCTTAGTAGAAATCTTTTCAATACTAACAGTAATAGTGCGCCAGCAACTTTTATTTCTTCATGGAAACTGTTGAATTTGGCTAAAAACCGTGCACGAGGAAGAACAGGTATGAAGCACATCTCTTCCATCCTTTCTCACTTGTTTTTACTCTCACTAGATTTTTTTCGTCTGCTGGCCATGGGCTATGGATGTTCTATTGTCATGCCTAGTCATATTTTGGAATTAGTGTGGTTTTGTTTAAAACAATAGAGTATATTTTACATATAGTCTTGTCCTGTTTGGGGTGTGTTGACCTTGATTAGGATCCATAATTCTTTCTCTTGATAAAAAGAATTCTGTCCTCGTGTATGATCACAATGCTGGTATGATTTGATATGATCTTTTGACTGCTGGGACCACCAGTGAGATAGCATATGGTATTTTCTTGGCTGTTGAATAACGTAGGTCGATTTCTCTATCCCATCCTGATAGTTCAATATATTACGCTGCTTGTAGCTTGGATGAGCTAATAATAAAATGTGGTGCTAAAATGATATGAGGAGAGTAACATGTCCACAATAAGGTGGCTCTTAGCTCTATATTTGGTTGTACTATGGATGTTTTCATTTTTTCGGTAGGAAGTAAAACAAAGAATAAAGTGTGGACCTAATATATTTTTTTGGTGCTGTAGGGTGATGGCTGAAGTCACATGGAACAGTTGAAGGCACATGGAGCTTAAGAAACTCTATTAAGGCCAATCTATGCCTAGGATCTTTTTTAGTTTTACTTTGGACAGTTAGCAATCATAGCAACCCCTTATTTTTTTTAGTTTCAGATTTCTATGTACTAGGATTGTTCTCACTAACGTGTCAATGATAGACATTTAATATTGTTAGTGACTAAGATAACTATATTGTCAATATGGATATATGTGATTTTCACATTGAATTATGGATTGATTTAATATTATTTGTTATGAATTTTGTTACTCTGTTGCAACAACTTGCTATTACCAAATTATATAATGTATATAATGCGTTGCCATAAATGATTCATTTGTTGTGATACATTATTACCATGATGCTTGTTCGTTGCTATGTAATACTTATTACCATCTTCATTGATTGTTGCTATATGACATAGTTACCATGAACAAAATTTTATCGCGCAAGAGTATCTCTTGCAATAATATATCACTGGTGGCAATAAACACTATTGCATCCAACTATGGTATGTTGTAATAATTTATATCTCAACACATGTTTTTACGTGAGAGTAGAATGCAACGAAATAATACACGTGGCAACAACTCAATTGTCGTGGCTATAATGTCTATTGCTACCAAATATCGTCATCGCAATATAAATTATTGCCATGTCGGTAGTCATTGCAATAACCTCGATTGACACAATATCATGCATGGCATTTATTATCTATTACGACGGTCTATCTCGTTGCCGTATTAACTATCACAATGACCTTTCTCATTGCAAGAGTCTCTATGGCCACAATATCAGGCGTGGCATCTATTATCTATTGCGATGAGCCATATCGTGACGACAGATATATGTCTTGCAACGTAAATATAAATCCGAGGCAAAAAGTTTAGACCACGCTTGCCAATGCACATGATTTGGTTGTAAATGGTACATTACAACAATTCAGGCCTTATTGCAACGTTTTGGTGTCGTTGTCCAAGGGGCAAAAGTTACTAGTGATGGAGAGGGAGATTGCAGAGGAGAGAAGACGGCAGGACAGAGAGTTTCATGAGAGGTCGCAGCGCATTCAGTTGGAGATGGCATCGACTATTTCGTATATGTCTGCCGGATTCAGAGCTGTCGCGTCATATCTCCAAGGGATCGGTATGCCACCTCTTCCGGCATTTCCGACGACTATGCTACCGGGTCCCTTGCTTTCACAGCTCCAGCTTACTGCACCTCAGCCTCAGTATTCTTCAGTGCCAGCATTCAATTCTGAGTTGCAGAGCCAGAGCCAGCAGCAGTCCACTTTCTCTACACGGCTCTCAGCTCCGCTTTCACCGTTCGTACCTTTTGAGACAGCCAGCACAATTATGACTACAGGGGGAGTTAGTGTTTCTGTCACTTCTTCTCAGTTCTCCCCAGTTTCCTAGTACTCCATGTTGATGCTATTTACTTCAGCTGAGCCGAGAGTGTCAGTACCAACATTGGAGTCAAAGAGGTAGTTCTCCGCTTGCTCCGAGAGTTCTTTCTTTCAAAGCTACCACTGCTGAGTTAGCTTTGACAGAGCCACCGCCAGAGGCTTCATAGAGCCAGCAGCCACCACAGCCGAGCAGCCCAGAGCTTCAGATGCAGATATCTTGGTTGAGACCGGACATTCTCCAGAGGAGGCAGCTCTGGCCTTTGCCAATGCGGATCAGACAGTTTCAGTTGAGGGCAAGGAGCTATCCTCGACGTCTTCTTCAGGCTTGAGCACTTTAGATGATGTTGAGCAGCCAGGAGGAGACCAGTCAGCAGCAACAGCTCAGCCCGCAGAGGAGCAGCCTTCGACTGTCACTGCACCCAGCTCTTCAGCCGCGCAGAATAAGATCTTCTGTAAGAGTTGGGTGAGAGACATGAGGTGTATTGTTCTGAGAGCTAGCTGTTTAGAGGAAGGCCGTGGATGGGTAGTTAGGGCTTTAGATTTCTTTTGGCGAATTTCATTGGCTCTTTGTGATATTTTGATAAGCTTATGTTTCATTCGACTCTTTTAGCTCATTGAAATGCACTTGATTTTTGGACTAACCCCGTGGTTTCTTAGTATATGGTTCCTAGTGCTTTATCTGTTTTGCAAGTTCCTTTGTACATGTGCCCTCCCATCTTATTCTCTATCGTGCACTATTCTTTATCAAACCAGCATTCTCCCTCTCTATTTGCTTTCTCGCTGCCATTTTTTTTTGAATTATTAGATGTCAAAAGGGGGAGAGAGCTACCAAACAGGGGGAGAACCAGAAAAGAGCGACGCTTTCTACCCATGACAAAGGAGAACTCTTACAAAATTTTTCTGAGGAGTCGTCAAAGTAAGGGGGTAAGTGTTCTTTCGAGATGCGTTTTATTCTCTATCTTCTTTCATCTCGTTTGGACTTGTTTTTCATCTCGTTTGGACTCGTTTGGACTGTTTGTAAGTACTATGATTGTCATCAATCACCAAAAAAGGAGTAGATTGGTAGCTTCATGACAAGTTCTCTAAAAAGTATAAATTGAATTTGGTGATTGAATGAACAACCATAGGTAACAATTGTGTTGTAGGTATCACCCCGCTAATTCTACTTTAATATAGTGGGCTTCCTCGGTGGATGACAAAGACGATCCCTAAAAAAAGAGTTGTCAGGCGTCGAAGGACAAGTCTAAGAACTAGCTAGAGAGTTCATAAGAACGTCGGTACTATTAAAGAGGGTAAGGTAATTTGTCTCCTGTCATACAAGTGTTAGAGGGTGTGAATGCTCCTTAGATCCTCAGAAAACACTAAAGATGACAGAGAAAGCGAAGTCAAAGACCGGAGCAAAAAACCAGCTAAACATTGTCACCGAATAGTCTGATGCCTGTAGGAGCCAATCCAGACAGAGGTACTCTCTGGAGTCGAGGAAGATCAGTCATCGGATAGTCCGTCGGTGCAATGACCGGATAGTCCGGTGAGCCAGAAGCTGAAGACCAGAGAAAATATTTTTGAGAGTCTAAAAGTGAAAGTCACCAGACAATCTGATGTTCTATGGAATGGATTCCAAAGAGGGTGTTTCTCTGGCCGAGGAGGAAGAAGGGTCACCGGACTGTCCGGAGATCCAGTCATCGGACCGTCCGGTGATTGCGTAAAGCAGTCAACTTTATGACATCACGTACCAATGGTTGTTTGGTTGTTTCTGGGCTTGGAGCCTATTTAAACCATGGAGAAGCGTGTTTTCTTGTGTGCCCTTGATCAAAATTGCTAGAGCCAAGTTGTGAGAAGTCAAAGAACACTACCAAAAGAGCACATTGCAAGATTGAAGATCTTTGGTGCTAGTAGAAGAGTGATAGGGAGCATTCATACACTTCTAGAGCTTGTAGGGCTTGAAAAGAGTGATCTTTGTCTATTACTCTTGGTGTGGGTAGCCTAGACCGGCTAGGAGTCGGTGATCGAGTTTTCGAGAAGATTGTGAAAGACGTCGCCAAGTTTGTACGCGGTTCCGAGTCTCCCGCTCGTAAAGGACACTAAGAAGGAGCGCTCAAGCCTTGCAGGCTTGCTCTAGCACTTGAGTATTGTGTATGACAGCCAGGCCGTCGGTATCTTCACTCCGGATGTGATACGTACCCTTATGAGTATCGTTCCGGGAACGACGGGAGAAACAGGGACTCCGACGGGAGTGGTCCAACGAGGATTAGGGAAAGGCAGATTTACTTACCATTGGAGTAGTGTGATAGTTGTTCTTTGATTTCTCTTAATGGCTATCGTGCTAGTGCTTACTTGTTGTTATTTTCTTATCACTAGCATTGTTACGGGTCTTGGCCTACTAGACTTGTTTTGATTTGCTTCCGTTGCGATCAAGTCTTATAGGTGTCCTTGATCCTTACAGAGACTCTTCAAATAAATACGGAGAACAGAGAGGAAGTATATGAGTTGTTTTAGAATTGAGAACCAGGAGTATATGCAAAACCTAGAGTACCACTACGATAATTTAGAGGACACTGCATCTACGCATTCATACCTTCAGAATTCGGTGAGCAAGATAGCATTTAAGTTGACGGGATGATAATCTTGTTTTACGCTTACTACAATGGTCAGTGTCGAATGTACCACATACATGGCTGGGCTAAAACTGATCGATTAGAAGAAAAAGTCAGTAAAATAAATGTCTTGCATATAAATGACAAAGATAAGACCATATGCATCACGCAGAATATCATTATGATAATTCGAAGAATATTGCATTTATGCTTTCATACCTTCAGAACTCTGTGAGCAAGATAGCACATCAAGTTGACGGCATGATAATCTTGTTTTAGGCTTAGTACGACTCCGAGTGTGGATTGCACCATGTGGCTGGGCTAAAACAGGTAAGAAGTAAAACGTGAGCAAAATAAATGTGCCAGATGAAAATGACAAAGAGAGTGCATTTGTGTTGCACATAGTTCATATAAGAAGAGACATTAAAAATAAATATGAATGGAAGACATAAATAGAGGTGCAGGAAGTGTACCAGGAGAGGAGGAACGTAAATGCCAACGCACACATCGGCCAGTCTGAAAATTATAATCTGCAGGGAAGTCCTCCAAATTATTTGAGTGCATCACAGCAGGCACATCATCACTTGTAGAGCAAGGATCTAAGAAGAGGTAAACAGAATATAAATGAATTGTCAAAATTTAGGGGCGATAGCAGATATAAATAAAAAGTGTGTTTTTTGCAAGGAAACAAACGGTCACTATCTGTGACAGTAGGCTTACCTGAACAAACTGATGCAGGTTGTTTACGTTTTTGACGTTGAGCATGATCATGTTCCAGAACAGTCAGACATGACGTAAATGCTGCAACTAATATTAGATGTCACTAACGGAGGTAAAAAAGGAAATTGAAAGCGGCAAGTAAAAGCGTACAAAGACTGCACCAATTTGTCAATTTTTAATAGCACAAGCACAACACGTGGAGATATAATGTAAAACTGACTAATGCCGTAGAACCTACACATATGAAATTCAAAACGTAATGGACTATCTTTTTTTCGTAACCAGGACTGATGGCTATAGCGTGTCATGAAACTGATAATGGTGGACTGATTCCGTACTGTTTTGTTCGGATGTATATTTAGTAAGATAGGCATAGATAAACAAAGGACAAAAAATGGATGAATAATTAAATGCTAGTTGTACGGTGCCTTCGCATCTAATAAGACTCCCTGTAAAGAACAACAGACACAAAGAGAAACCAGGTGCAGGTAGATATTCCTTATATTAACTGACAGTACAGCTTTTTTTTTTTTTGAGTGCCAATTCTGCCTCCCAAATTAACTACAGTACCAGATACAAAGTAGCAGTAGTAGTTATGATTAGGAAATAAACAGACCTAACCTGAACATAGAAAAAGACACCTCAAATATACATCCGATGCTTATCTATTAAGTTTTAGTGACAGTATGCGACACAACATTTTTTTGAGCCAACAATGTAAGATAGAGAGAAAAGGATGGTTAGGAAATAAATGAGGGATGTAAGCTGGTCATAAAAAAAACACACTGCAAGGTGTGTATAAACATAAGTTCTAATTTTAGTAGAATGCATCATTGATATTTCTTGTGGGTCAATTACGCATAGAATATTAAGTGCAGTAACAGGTACACAATAGCAAAGGCAATCATGATTAGGGTACGAACATGGGCGTAAGCTGGACATAAAATCTAATACAATCTAAATCCAACTCAGGTAAGCAACCAATCGAGGAGCACGATTTCAATGTAGGCACAAATGCGCGCATCGGAGTCACAGCGCTCAGGGGGAAAAACGAAATCGAGGGCGGGAGAGGGAGACCAAGAGAGAGCAAACCGACCGCGACGAGCGAAGTGGACGGGAGAGAGCGACGACTCGATGGAGATTGCAGGCGCGGCGGCTGCAGCAGTGCGACGCGCCAGTCGATGTGGACGGGAAGATGGGCAGGTCGAGGAGGCAGCGAAGCAAAGGGAAGGTCGGCATTGGCCACGTGGGGAGGCGCGACGAGGGAGCCAGATGGAGAGGAAGGCGACGGGGTACGGAGAGAGCGGTGGCGGCGGCGGCGGCGGCGCTGACCTCGAGAAAGCGAGCTGGGGCAGACGAGTCGCTCGCAGCCTAGAGAAGAGAGAGGCTCGGCGCGGGGCCGCACGACGAGGGACCGGGACGGGGAGGAGGGCGACGGGGCAGCGCGGCGGCGGCGGTGGCGACAGCGGTGAGCTCGAGAGATCGAGGTGGGGCAGACGAGTCGGGTCGAGAGGGGCAACGCGCGGGGAAAAAGAGGATAAGGTCCCGCGCGGATGGCCACGATTGTTTGAGCAGGAGGCTGAACGGCCGAGATGGAGGCACTACTGTAGTGTGGTACAGTCCACAAACAGTTTGGCACTACTGTAGTGTGCCACAGTCTATGAACAGTATACACGTGAATATCCATTCGCTAGCGCTGAAATTAAATATTTCATACATATTACATGTGAAAATGATGAGCTGAAATTGCAATCTTCTTCAAACACTGTGAGTTATATTGAATATGATTCTTTTTGTGACTTTGCTATAGTAGAGAGGATGATATTTTTGAAATCTAAATTACCTTTGTTAGCTGGAACCAATTTTTATGTTATAGACAATTATGATTATAGAGGTATCTTTATGGTGCCAAGAGTTTACATTTGTTCGAATTTAATAACTTCTTATGCTGTACGATTAGATGACAAACTAGAAGATTGGAATAGCAACTACAATATTATATCATGTGTTGCTAGGATATAATACGTTTTATCTACTTAGTGAGATTGATGATAATATTTCATGTAACATGAATTATTTGAAGAAGAAATTATTTCAAAAAATTAGTCCTGCTGATTTTTATGATAAAAATATTCCATGTGATGCTTTAATGTGCAAAGATACCTTGTTTATATGTCGTAATCTTTTTAGCTATTTGTGCGCTCAGTTAATAACTATTTGCAGAAGTATCATGATACAAAGGGAGCAAGCCGAGGACAACTTTCCATAAAGAAGAGGAGAATGATGAGATTATAAGAATCTTTGAGCCACCAAATAATTGCATTCAAATACTCCCGTGGCCTCCATCTTTTCATGCAGATTGCAGGGCATGGTAGAGTCAAAGTTCTGACAATAAACTTGAGTCAAGGACGACTCCAAAACAAAAAAGGATGATGATGAGGACATCGCACATTTAGATATACACAAAATTCCTCAAGTTAGTATTGATGAAACTCACACACGACAGCTGAGATTAGAGATGAGTTCGTACCTAAACACATGTCTTACTTTCTTTGAGAATATATTGCTACCAAATGACTTTATTATGATTAAAAACTTTGGAGAGGGTCAAAGGAAACATGAAAAAGGACTTAGAGAAGCTCACAATCAACGAGGCACGTTGAACCCCGGAGGACATCCAATCTAACTCGGGTTCGAGTTTGAGTCGGACTCCAGTAGCAGCCTGCAGTAAAACAGATGCTTCAGTCGCAAACGAGCTCTGTTTTAGACGTTCTAAATATAAATAAAAAGCTAAGGAGATAAGCTTTCTAACGGATATAATCCCGTGTAAAAATACTTCCTAGATCTTCGAAAATCGTCAAAATAATATAACATCTAGAATCTGTTAGGGTGTTGTGACACCATCTTTTAGTTTTTGGGCCGTGTATCTTTTCTAGGCCTATTATTATTATGGTCTACCCCATAAGGACATCCTAACCTCCATATAAACAGTGACCACATCACTAGGGATAGGTTTTGATTAGTTTTCATCTGTTATTAAACAATTTCGCCGTTTGACGGTTTATTGGTTTTTCAACTTTGTGATTTAATTTAGATTTTGCAATTGAGTTGCATTCTTTCTTGTTCTTACTTGTGTTCTTCGATTCGCAGGTAAGGATTAGCTTTCTTGGTGAATGAGCACGGTTGATAACCATAGGAGAAGCGGTGCTGCGATTGCAGGGTTCGAATCGTGTTCATTTGAGGTCAAATCGATTGTGTGTTATTTCGCCACCAAATTGAGAGTTACCACGACCTGACGGAAGATCGGAAACCACGTACATATCAGGTGTGGAGGAGTGGAGTCCCCTTTGAAAATTCTAACTCATTTGTCCTGGAGTTCTACTCGGGTATGAATCCCGTAGAGAGGAGTCAATCACGAAATAGCCGCAGCAGAATTTCAAAATTTGAACTCTGGGGCCATATCACAGGTTGGCCAACCTAGGGTGTCAGCAGACCCAGTGATGGGTCTGTGGGTCCCCTCCTTTCTTCATAGCTTCTAGTGTAGGTTCTGAAATTTAAATTCTAGGGAAAATTTATTAAAATGTTGTGGAAAAATTGAGGATGATTAAAAGAGAATAATTCAATTACATCCACTTCTTCTTCAATATTTTCATCGGGTTCCAGAAAAATCTTGAGCCTATGACCATTCACCTTGGATGAAACGCCTTCATCATTTTGGAGTGTGATAGCTCAGTGTGAGGAGGTCTCTACCACAGTAAAAGGCCCTTCTCATTTACTCCTAAGTTTTCCATGTCCGAATGGAATTAAATAACAGGACTTTATCTCCTAGTTTGAATTCTTTACTCCTTAGCCTTTTATCATGCCATCCTTTCATTCTTTCCTTATAGAGATTTGCACTATGGTAAACATTGTCACACCATTCTTCCAATTCAGAAATTTGAAATTTTCTATGTTTTCTTGCTTGCTGGAAATCCATGTTCCAATTCTAAATTGCCTAATAAGCACGATGCTCAAGTTCAACTGGAAGGTGACATTTCTTTCCATAAACAAGTTAATAAGATGACACCCCGATGGGTATTTTATAAGCGGTTCGGTATGCCCATAGCTCATCGGGTAGCTTAACTTTCCATCCCTTCCCCATTTCATGGACAATTTTTTGCAAAATATTCTGAATTAGATGTTTCTGCCCGTCCACTCGTTTTAGGATGGTAAGGTGTGGCTATGTTGTGTTCAACCTCTAGTTCTTGTAAAAATTTTCGAAACGTCCTATCTATGAAATGGGATCCTCCATCACTTATAACAATTATCGAGGTTTCAAAGCAGGGGAAAATAATCTCATGAATGACTTTCCGGGCATTATTAGCATCAGCGGCTCTGCAAGGCATGGCTTCCACCCATTGGACACATAGTCCACAGCCACAAGGATGTGCTCACAATCATATGACTTGGGAGAAAGGTCCCATGAAATCAGTGCCCTAAACGTCAAAAAATTTGATTTACATGTTATAGGTAAGGGGCATAGCATCCAAGGTTTGTGATCCCACCATGCTTTTGACACTTCTAATAAATTCATTAATATCATTGTACATGGTTGGCCAGAAGAACCTGCTTTGCCAGATTTTAGCCTGTGTGCGAAATACACTGTAGTGGCCTCCATAAGGGGGGGCGTGGCATTTTTCAATGACCTTGGTTGCTTCTGCCATAGGGATACATCTTCTAAGTAATCCATCAGCAAAAAGTTGATAGAGATAGAGCATAGAGATAGAGCTCATCCCATAAATGACGACGGCTCTCGTACATGAGCTTCTTCTTATATTCTTCCGATGGTATGTACCCAGTTACCATGAAGCTCGCCAAGACCGCGTACCATGGGGTAGAATCTGTTACTTTTAGAAGCATGTCATCTCAGAGAAAATCATTTATATGTAGTTCCTTAGTGTCCATATATTGCATACGTGATAAATGATCTGCCATTGAGTTCTCTACTCCCTTTTATCTTTAATTTCTATGTCAAACTCTTGGAGCAAAAGGATCCATCGGATAAGACGATGCTTAGCATCTTTCTTTGTGAGGTGATATTTCAAGGCAGCATGGTCCGTGTAAATGATGACATTAGCCCCCACCAAGCAGGATCTAAACTTGTCAACAGCGAAGACTACGACCAGGAGTTCTTTTTTTGTGGTGGCATAGTTGAGCTGGGCTCCTGAGATAGTCTTGCTAGCGTAAGCGATCACGTGATGCTTCTTATCCCTTGTTTGGCCTAAGACAGCCCAACGGCATAATCACTAGCACCGCACATGATCTCACACGGCAGCATCCAGTCCAGAGGTTGGATGACAGGCACTGAGACAAGTGCCTTTATCAAGATATTAAAGGCTTCCAGACACTCATCAAAAAATTCGAAAGGAGCATCCTTTGCTAAGAGGCTTGTGAGGGGTCTTGGGATTTGAGAAAGTCTCTAATGAATCGCCTATAGAACCCCGCATGGCCTAAGAAACTCTGGATTCCCTTCACGTTCATAGGAGATGACAATTGTTTGATCACATCGATTATCACCTTGTCTACTTCAATACCATGTTCAGATACTAAGTGTCCCAAAACAATGCCTTCACGGACCATAAAATGGCACAAGGTCATTCTCTTGGCGTCGTTGCAAGACCTAGTCTAAAAGTTCTCCAAACAATGATTAAATATTTTTCAATAGACAGAAAAGTCATCCATGAAAACTTCAATGATTTATTCAAGAATGTCAGAGAAAATAGACATCATGTATCGTTGGAGTTATGCAGGCACACAAATGACATCCTTCGATAAGCATATGTCCCATATGGACATGTGAACGTGGTCTTGTTTTGATCATCAGGGTGAATGAAGATTTGATGATATCCCAAATACCCATCAAAGAAATAAATGTACGAATACTTTGCCAGTCGCTCTAACATTTCATCAATGAAAGGCAACGGAAAATGATCCTTCTTTGTAGCCTTGTTAAGTATTCGGTAATCAATACACATTCTCTATCCTGTGCCGATTCGCTGAGGGATAACCTCATTCCTCTCATATTTAACGACCGTCATCCCCTTTCTTTAGCAAAACCTGAACTAGGCTTACCCACACACTAAAAGGCACAGGATAAATAATCCCAACATGCAAGAGCTTCAAGACCTCCTCCTTGACAATTTCTCTCATTGAATTATTAAGTATTTGTAAGCTTCCTGACCTTTGAAGTCTCTTAGAAGGTATGAATGGATTTTAGTGATTGAACAAACACTATTGGTAATGATTGAGATTGTAGGTACCACCCCCCGCATTTTCTACACCAACATGGTGGCTTCCTCGTTGGATGACAAAGATGATCCCAAGATGAGGAGTTCTAAGTGTCGGTAGACCAAGGTTAAGGACAAGCTAGAGAGTCTATAGGGTCGCTGGTACTATTAAGTGGGGCCAAGTCATTCGTTTCTCGGATCATACAAGTGTTAGGAGGTATGAATGCTCTTAGTTACCTCATAACGCATTGAAGATGGCAGAGAAAGCAAAGCAAGCGAAGCCGAAGTCAAGTTGAAGATGAAGACCAAAGTTTTTAGCTCTTAAAGAGTCACCGGATAGTACGGTGAGGTCACTGAATAGTTGGTTGAGCCAGAAGTTGCAAAGTCCAAAGAGAAGTTCTCTGGAGTGGAAGAGAAGAAGACACCATACAGTCTAGTGGGTCAGTGATCGGACAGTCCGGTGAGCCTAAAGACGAAGTCCAGAAGAGGTGTCTTTGGAAGTCTAAAAGTGAGAGTCACCGGATAGTCCGGTGTCGTATGGAATGGATTCTAGAGAGGAAGTTTCCTTGGTCTGCTGACAGATGGAGTCACCGGACAGTTCGGTGGTGCGCCCGACAGTCCGATGTGGAGAGTCACCGGACAGTCCTGTGACTGATAAAACCAATCAGCCTTATGACATCGTATTCCAACGGTTGTCTCTAGGCTTGGAGCCTATTTAAACCGTGGAGGGAGATATTTTCTAGTGTGCCTGAATTGCTAGAGCAAATTTGTGAGAGGCCAAGGGATATCAAGAAGAGAGCACAACATAAGATTGAAGATCTTTGGTGCTAGTAGGAAAGTGGTAGGAGTATTTATACACTTCTCGAGCTTGTGAGGCTTTGAGAGGAGTGATCTTTGCCTATTACTCTTGGTTTGTCAGCCTAGACCGACTAGGAGTCGGTGTTCGAGCTTTCGAGAAAATTGTGGAAGACGATGCTAAGTTTGTGAGCGGTTTCGAGTCTTCCGCTTGAAAGGGAGAGGGAGTGTCTGAGCATTGGAGACTTGCTCTAGCGTGAGGGTATTCACTACAAGAAACCTTTTAATTTGTGACGGATTCTTCGTGAACGATTCAGAAAATGTCATTAACTGTGGAGCGGCCCATAATATAGTAACGTTTTATCAAATTCGTCATAATTCGGCCCACTACTTAGTGACGTTGTAACAAATTCGTCATAGATTAGCACGTGGATAAGCAATATGAGTTCAAATATATACTTAATATACGTATACTACAATGTTTAAAATACGATGTATGAAACTATTTGAGACGCAAAAATTCATTTAAAAGGGGCAATCGTAAAACAGTTTTTATTTTAGAATCTACGTTTGTATGTTTGAAAAATGTTTTAATTTTTAGACATCACAAAAATGGTCCAGTTTTTTTTTTTAAATCGAGCTACCGTCAGGTCTTGTTAGCTGAGCCTAATTCTGGGACAAAATAAAATAAAAATAAAAGGGGTGACCATACTGCCCCATTCTCTTGTTTTTTTCCTGGCAACGCATATCTTCCTCACGGGCTCACGGCTCCTATCCTGTTCCTCTGCTACACAATTCATCAGAGGCCATGACTAAGCGAGGGATTTCAACAAAATAAGCATAGCATCCGTGAAATGTCATAACGAAAGGCGCAGCTCGTGTTTTTTTTAAACCAAAACTTACAAGTTCATGGACGCTCCTGCCCCTGCCCTTCCCAAAACCAAACCACGCGGGCCACGACGGCTGAACACGAGCTCGACACTAGAAACAAAACCCTAGCCACCACAGCGGCGGCGGCCAGGAGGGCATGCGGTCAGGCGGGGAGGCGGCGCGCGGGCGGGC